>UXGD01003308.1:0-21050 GCA_900474315.1 Torymus auratus | reverse complement strand
TAAAAAGGTGTCTCCACCTAATTTTTGATGGAACACCAGCGTTTTCGTATATGTTATGACCTATCAAATGAGATAAATCTTGTCCCGAAGGTGTGCCTTCAAAAAAAATTTTTAATATTTTGAACGCGCGATAAGTGCTACTTTTTTGAGATTTCCTCATATATTGACATCGAGCGGAAGAAGAACGTATCCGTGCGCGAAGATGAAGAACGACGTATCTCGACGCGGAAATGAAGAACGACCTATCTCGCTGCGAGAATGAAGAACAACGTATCTCGGCTCGAGGATGAACGCGTCTTTCTTCATCCTCGTGGCAAGATAGGTGGTTCTTCATCTTCGCAACGAGATACGTTCTTCTTTCGCTCAGCCGTCAAAATACTGAAGAAAGTCTCCTTACTAATCAAATGTTTGCGCCATCAACTAGCTCACCACCAACTAGCATGAGCACCGTTAACCGTACCGCTCTAAGCTTACCGCTCGTGACCGCGATTTTGGCGAAAACGATTCTGCAATTAAAAAGACGCTTTCTACGGATTATAAGACGCATGCAGATGTTGTTAAAGCATCGCTGGTAAGTGTTATGGAACGCCTGAATGCAGGGAATCCGCCGGAATTTATATTATCTTCAAATTATTATTATTATTATCAACTAAAAGAGTTTTAATTTATTACTGCCTGATACAATCATGTTTGTCGTATGCCACTCCAGCATGCCTCTTTCGCGAGCTGTATTGCCATGGGCACACAGCTGGCAATGCGTATTGAATTTCTGCTCTGAAAAGGGATATCGCCCTACTAAAAAAAGTTCCGAAGCGCCTCAGAGAAACCATCATTTTTTATACTTAGATTTTGATTCGTAGAATATAAATTTCGAGGTTTTAATTAAATAATATTACAAGTACCTTTATTTAAATGCATTTGTTTAAACAAAAATGCAATTTAAACAATTAAAAACAATCTTTTGCGATCAGATTAATTTTTTCTTGAAAATTCAGACAATTTTAAGATTAAAATGTTGCATTCAACATAAAAAAAAACCAATATTCAAAGAGTTATAAATTTTTAAAATATTAATCTTCAATATTTTAGAGATTTTTAATAATAGGCATCTCTAAGCGCGCTTGAAGCGCCGTAATTTTAGCAAAACTTCGCGCTACTTTTATTTTTGTGACCTAGCAATCCACAACTCTCATCAAGCAAATCAAGAATAAATTGATATCATAACAAATCCATCATTTTTTAAGATAGAAATAGGATAGTCACAAAATTAAACATCAAGTAAAAATTATTTCAGCCGTCGATATCTATATTATATAGAAAAGTAGATGAAATTACGTATATTGTACATTAAATCGTCGAAATATTATCTTTAGTTGTGTGTGTGGGCGTGTGTTTGTGTGTGTGTGGGGGTGGGTGGATGTGCGTATCACGGTGGTCTTGAATGACGTCGAAAATAATAATAGGAATACTCGCAAACTTGCGAAACTAATTGGTTCCTTAAGTATTCTAGATAATATATGTGATGAAACGAAAATGATCTCCCTTAGACGTTTTTTAGAGTTAGTTTTTAGAGGTAGTTTTTTTAGATGTGTAGATTATTGTCTAACAAAATTACTAAGTAACATTTCAAATTTATCAGTTTGACGTCTCTTTCCCACTATTTCTACAATAATATCAGTATACATTGGTAATTTAGTTACAATACGTGAAACTTTTTCTTCTGTGAATTCTTACAGAATAAATATTAATACAAACATCTTATCGCTATTTTCCCTAGTTCGTAACCTCCACATCGCTTATAACTTATCGCACCACGACATCAAGTATAGCGGCTATGTACACCAGCATCTACATCATCCCGCAATATTCACTGTCTATAGGATAACCGTAACATTATAATATCCCGCCAAAGCCTTATCCAGTGGTCCAGCTATACGAACATTTATTTCTATGTACTTTACCAGTCGTTTGGTTTATATACGCCTGCGCGCTCTCTCGGTCCGCTTCTTCGACGAGCGGTGCACGAGCGAGAAGCCTTGACCACATGCGGTTCTCATGATTCATGTGTCAATGAGCGCAAGAAACTAGCCACGCGCGTCGCGCGTGTACATATACTTGGCAGGTGGTGTCCACCAATTTCACTGGCAGAAGCGATGCATTACCCTACAGACCAGCTCTTATAATACTCGTTTGTGTTGCCGCTTGGCGAAGAAAAAAAAATAGAACGCACACAAATTTTTGTTGTTATATATGTACACGTACACATAAAGCCCACTTTTATAAATTCTAAGGATATGTAAATACATGCGGCGATATAGATTCGCAAACGCATACAAACGAACAAACATATAATGTGTACATATATTTTTATTCACAAATGCGTACGGTAAATACACATAATGAAGGCCCTGGGACTGAACAAACGCACCCGCAAGCAAATGCGTACGTATGCATTTCTCCGAGTGCGTACACACATATACATGTACTCGACGCATGCAGTTTCCAATAAATACACATACACACTGCCGCGCTAAATCAAGAACTAGCACTCGTGCTGAGAAAATAGGCGCGACGGCAACCTATCTTCCTTCGCCGACTCTCTCTCTCTCTCTCTCTCTCTCTCTCGCTCGCTCTCTCTCTCGCTCTCTCTTGCCGCGGAACGACTGTATTATCGAACGCAGCCGTTTCGTGCAATAAATATCAGACGCGCAACGCACCCGGAGAAAATTACTATTCCGCGCAGCGCACCGGTTCAACACTTACGCGCCGCGTGCCGTTACTTCGTAAACCCTTCCTCCCGTAGAACAATTCGCTCTCGTGCTCTCTCTCCCTCTCGTTCTTTTTTACTTCGCCCGTGCTGCTGCTCCTGTTTTTTTTCTCTTCTCTCTCTCTCTCTCTCTCTCTCTCGCTCTCGCTCTCTCTCGCTCTCTCTCTCTCTTTCTCTACCAGCGATTTTTCGATTTCGCTTTATATCGCAGCCAGAGGATTTGAATGGCTAGCAGAGGCAGCGACGGCGCCTTGCTCGCGAATCATTTCGCGGTAATGCCCCGCGTAATATCGCATTCTAATCTAGCATTTTTATCAGCGGATCGAGAAGGTTTCCTGATTCGGTTTCGCGACTCCCGATTATTTACGGTACTCGTAGCAATTCGTTCCACTCGCTTTTTTGTTCGCGAGTTGCGTTAATGCGCATATTGGAAATTTACTCATTTATAAGGTAATTTTACATATAGCTGTCGTTTTTTGTAAAACGTCATCCAAGAGTACACATAATAGCAATTCAATATTGTGTTTTGTTTAAAAACGATATCCCCGTTGTTGATTAACACTGATGAGACTATAGATAGGGCGACGTCAAACAATTTATAAAACAAGCAATGCGATATTATAAGTAAATAAAAGGTTTTTAGTGATATAATTTTTTACTTACGTCCAACTGCGATTCTGTTTCTTGTAAATTTTAATTTTATATAAATTTAAAAGCCGACAAAACAAAGTTAAGCTCTTTATCTAACAATTAAAAACCTATTAAGAGAATTGAAATATATAATAATGCGTTGGGGCTTCAATTAAAGATTTATAGCCATTATTTTTTCATAAAGGGAACTGCTAATATGATCCTTTTTGACGATCACCTCAAAATGAAATTAAAACGTAAAGTAATCATTTAAAAAGAAATATTTTTCAATTAGACTTCACTAATAAAGTTGATTACAGAAAATTAATAATTATAATCTTCATTTAACATTGTATTTTGCAGTATATATTTTAATTGTAATTGTTATCGCAGCATACTGATAATTTTTATCGAATTAATGGTTGCCTAGATGATTGAGTCGTAAATAACATACGATTAAGAATCAATTTTGAAAAAGTTCGATTTTCTATCTCTCAGTATAGAATTTTCTACTTTTCTAATCAAGCAATCATTAAACGCCGTTTCTTATTTGCTACAAAGTAACTGCTTGAGATAATTTTACAGGCTCGTTAGATACACCGGATCGTGTACAGATGCAGCTGTATCGTGTGGCTAAACCGGTTGCGTTTGCCAGCGCGAATTCTGATAAGACGTTTTTCCATTCTGCAACACAATACAATGGTAGCAAAAAAATAATTGACCTCTCATTACTGACGTTATTTACGACTTTTAACTCTTATTTTACGAGTTAATTCAAATTGAAAAAGCTTTTTGAAATAATAGTTGTTATTCTTGCACGTTATTTTCTTACACGATAAATATAAAACTTTCTGAATAATTTTTAAAAACTATTTTACGGTTTTTAACGTATTGGAGATTATTAAAATATTACTCGTTGCACTTTTAATCATTACACACGTGGGAAAAATTCCTGCTAAAAATAGTAATAATTTTTTTTGTAACTCACAAGGACAAACTATAAAAAATTACTCTGACATGAAGTGAAGCTCTTACAAAAATTGCAAAAGTTACCTGGGAAATAAAATGTTCTACTACATAAGTCGCAGTAAATTTTCAAGTATTCAAGTACTTACACCTGAAACTTAATCTACACTCATTAATTAAGAAAGTAAAGTTTGAAATTATTATTTTGTTAATATTTTTTACGTTTAGTACTTGAGAATTCGTTCCCGAAACTTTTATTGTAGCCATAGTTTTCTAACTCCATGCTAGCTTTTATGAAAAAATCTTCATTCCCTATAATTATGACTTCTATATTGATATAATAAAAATATTTTATTTTGTTCCACCGAAAGCTGACTTTAAAATTCATCTACAGCACTGTATAAGAGAAATCTGAAAACTCATTTTATTGCCGGCTAAAAATTTAATACCGCGTAAATATGTAAAACCGGAGCGAGATAAAAGGACCTGACCCCTGCGCAAAAAAGCGTTGAAAAACGCATGAGCCCATCGCAACCGCACGAAATTCTCGCTAAATTTCTCATGCTGCGTACGCAACACGGCCTTCATCCATCCCTCGTCCTCATTATACGCGAGATCACGCTTCCTCTTCTCTTCCTCCCCTCTCTCTCTCTCTCCCTATTTCTCTCTCTCTTCTTCTTCTTCTTTCAGCGAATCCCCTTATCGCGTTTATTGACAGAAAAATCCTGCGGGTGTGGGGGGTTCGGAAGTGCTTACTTTAATCCATCAGCATCGCCGAGCGAGCGTTTTAGTTCTACAACCCCCCGGCAGTATAATTTTTATTGGCCACCTTCGTTTAAATCCCTCGACCCGAGATCTCTCTTCTCCTCCTCAACAGCTGCCTCTCTCTCTTTGCTGCGTGTATATAGGCGCAGGCGCGCACACACGGGAGGGAGGGCCACTACATACGTTTATACATAAAAAAGGAAGTAAAAAGAGAGAATGGAGGAGAATCGCTCGGTGTCGCCTTAAAGCGCATCGGGAGAAAAGGATAATTCGACCCTCTGCGACGCGCGCTGTACACACGCGGCAGCTCAGCTCTCCTCGTAAATTCGGATTCCCGTCACGAAAAGAGAGAGGGAGGCGCTCCTGAAAAAAGGCACTTTTGCGCGAAACTGTAAAAATGGGATCAACGTTTTATTGGCGCAAGGCGTGACGAGATTCGCGAGGAGATTGGTAACCGAAACTTTCGTAAGAGAGCTGCCCCGCGGTTTCGACTCTCTCGGATGTACAGACACGCTGTCCTGCGCCGTCGCGCGAGCATTTCCCTCGCCAGTTTGCGGACGTTCGTAGACTGTCAAAAATAAAAGTTCGAGGAAAAATTCGCCGAACGGAAATGTTTACTTAGCGCACGAGATATAATTTACGTCTTTTCGCGAGCACATATGCGAATAGCTTCTGGCTATGCTGTAAGATATAATGCACGATCAAGGTTTGAACGGATATTGGGCTGAATTCCAGCGATTTTAGCCGCCGAGCTTATAAATTCCTTGCAATTGTTATTGATTTTCGGGGAAAATTCTTCGTCATGAACACCCGTAGTCATCATATTATTTTATTAATGCGTATATCTTTCGCAGAATTTTTCGTTTATATTAAAATGATTTATATAAACAGCGTATTTTATACCGTTAGACAGTGTGGTATTTTTCTTTTCCCGGATTAAAAATTTTTTGAAATCTTTATAAAATTAAGAGTGTTTTATAAATACTGCCACTTACTGCCATTAAGAGTGTTTTATAAATACTGCATGCAAAATAAGTAAACTGACTCGAGGCTATTATTACCCAAACATACTTTTTTATATTTATTGGATTACTTTCTAACAAACAAGTTCTTCTTACGTAATTTGATATCCTCTATGTACGATAAATTTCAGTAGATTAATTTTCTATCGGTCTACCTTAGCAATCTTTTTGCGTATATGAAAAAAGTGCGCTTGATATATCTATAATTTCCTGACTCATTTTTCCTACACAGAGCAAATAATCCATTTAACTACCAAAGTTCCATTGTATCTCGGCCGAAGCCGAATAAAGTAGTCATGATTATAATTTCGATAAAAGGATCTCAGTCGCCCTCTCTGCCCCCCAAGCAGCCTGGTGCAAAAAAACAGCTAACGCAGAGGAAAAACTTCGGGAAAGAAAGTCCATCCGCAGCGCTTCTCTCCCTCGAGAGAAGACCGCAACGTAATCGCGCGGCGCGCACTCACGAAGAAGACCGAACGCGCAATCTCTCTCTCTCTTTCTCTCTCTCTCTCTCTCTTTCTCCTTCTCAACCTACTGCCCGTAAAGTAAATCCCCAGCGTTATTTTTCACGAAATCATGCGCGAGCGAGCGCGCGTACGCTAATTGGCTGAAATTGATCATCTTTCTGGTTCAGCGAGGTCCGTTACCGTCCGTTCTTGCTCTCTCTTACTCTGTCGTCGTCGTCCTCGTCGTCGCGTGCCGGCTCTTTCTGACTCTTCTTCTTCTTCTCTCTCTCTCTCTCTCTCTCTCTCTCTCTAGTGAGGACGGAGAGAGGAGGCGAGTGCACACGAGCGCGGCCAAAGTACCCGGTAGCCGAGCCAAGACACCATCATATTATTTTTACGACCCCGAAACGTCTGCCGGCATTACCATAATCTCCCCGCGGGCGCTGCGTTCGCGCGCTCTCGGTCGCGTCTTTCTCGCAGATCGAGAGTTACGGCCAAGAGAGAGGAGGATCGGCGCGACTTCTTGCCGGACGTCAACGCCTGGGACAGTATTTTCAAAGCAGACGCTTTTTGCTAATGTTACCGTGAAAAATTGCAGGATATAGAGTAGTGTCGCAAACATGTTTTTACAGTGCTTGTTATACGTATTCGCGGAATGAAAATTATGTATACTTTTTTTAAATATGAAATAGTTAGGGCTGTAAAAAAATTATTGCTCTGTGCTTTACCGTCTAGTAAAATAATATTATTAATTAAAAAATATTGAAAGGCATTATATTTGCAGAAATTCAAGAATAAGATTACTTTTATAAAAACTAAAAAATGTGTTTTACAAAAAAAAAACTTTGAAAAAATACACAAAATCCCAACCATGTTTCTTTACTCAAACATCGTTGCATGATAAAGCTATAAAATACTATTTTTTACATGAAAAATTAACATTTACCAGTAAAACTCGAATTCCAGAATTAATAAGCAAAATTTATCACTTCCGAAATTAATCTTCTATAAGGCAACCTGGCTCCATTTATTTTCTCCACCGGTTATTTTTATTATCATAATCTGCGTCCCGATCGCAGTTTAATAACGCGAAACTATGAAAATGATCCACGAATTTCCTGTCAGGTGTCAAAATAATTTTATCAACATTTTCGAGCTATTTACGCAATGTGTTTTTTGCGGTCCGCACGCGGGTGTCTCCCGCTCGTGTCGTAAAATTTTACAATCCGACGTTGGAAAAAAGTGTCTGCTTAAGAATAACTTTCGCAATAAGGCCAAGATATATATTCTAGAGCTCGGGGTGTTGTCGCGCAAAACGCGCGGAGCACGCAAAATGTTTTTTCCCTCGCTTCCTTTCCTTTCGCTCGTCGCTGTCAGCGAATACGCGCGTGTAGTGGAAACCTGTAAAAAAGCCACGGCCGGTTGCGCTTACACGTGCGTTTAATATTGTGGAAAATTGTAAAACCGAACTGGCCGCGAACTACAAAACCAGGAAAAAAACACCATTTCCATAGTATAATTTCGCTATTTTTTTTAATTCTCTATTTTTTTTCGCAAAAATATTTCTAAGCTCTGTTTGTCTCTATTTTTCAAAAAATACAACTTTTGAAAGTCAAAAAGTTTTTAATATAGAAAAAAATGCTTGTATATATTCGCCATGATATTACTATTCTATTAATTTTCAGCCAGTTACTAACTTTTCAACACGTACATTAATTTAGCATTAAAAACTGTTACCGACCATATCACACAACGCGTAATTTCTAAAATAGAAAGAAGTAGTACTAATTAGCGACATAAAGAGCTCCAAGAGAAAAAGAAAAGTCATTACGGAAAAAGAAGTACCAACGACGGCACAACCTCAACGATTCAAGTCGGCCAAGCCTCCTCCGCTGCGGTTTTTAAGGGCTGCGGTAAGGGGTGCGAGGAAAAGAATAAGTTTTTTCCGACTGCTGGTAAGCCATGTATATACAGGCCAGTAGTATACGAAATTGTCGACGCGCCTGGTATACCGAGAAAGAGCGGTGCGGTGCAGCGTACGCGCGTTGTGCGTTATGCGGTCGCGGGACTACAGAGCCCGCGGGGGTCGACTACTTTTTCGAGTGACTCTCTCTCTCTTTACGAGACTCCTCCATTATATACACTGAAAGGTGCATGCGCGGGCTTTTCGAAAGTTCAAACGAGCAGCGAGCCGTTTTTGTTTTCCTATTTCTCTCCTCGTTCGTGGCGATTGGTTAACTGCGCGGGCCATTAAAGCCGGGGAGTTTAAACTTGAGGTTGCAACGGTTAGAATCGCGTAGTATATATATACACAACGGGAATCGGGATAGCCCCGGGAGAAAAACTGTAAAGTTTAATATTAGCTCGACGAGAGAGAAAGAGAGAGAGAGAGAGAGACAGAGTAGAGAAAAGTGCGTCGTTGCGGATTGGCGTTTTAGTGCGCGGCGGTCGCGCTTGGTCGGCTCTATGTTTACATTGAATAAGGATTTATACAGAAGTTTAAAGGAGCGCGCAATTGTTAAAGAAAGGCCGCGGCGGCTTCATTCGCTATTGTTACGCAACGTCGCTTTCATTAATAGGAGCCGCTGTGGTTTTTACTGGGGGAAAGAAAATCCTGATCGTTGCAAAAAGTATAGTGTTAATCGCAGAATGGAGCAGTAATGACTGGTTTTGTAATAATGATTTAGTGCTAATATCTATGCTTTAGTTTATCGATAATTGCATTGGAAGGTATTTGGTGCTATATTTTATTGTTTATTTTAACTAGTATATCATTGCAATGGTCGTGAAAAAATAACAACACTTTAGAATTGGTAATGTTGTTATAGTCTTTTCGAGTTCAATTTTGACAGATTATTAAAATTAAATAAGAGATTTAATATAGATAAAGTAATATTTTATGAAAAATTCATTATATTTCTAGTGTTATAACGTAAAGTAATTGTGACTGCCGAATCAAATAAATGAAAAATCGATTTAATTTTTAAAGATCAATATAATGATGATATTTAACTCATTTATGCCCATCCGTAAACCACATGACATACATATGCCACCTCCGGAATCATGGTACTTAGCATTCGGTTAAATTATGAAATAAAGTAAAGACTAAAATATTTTTCAATTTGTTTAAACTAAATCGAGTCAGAATACATAATATAAGCAAAGAGCCCAGTACAGTTATTATTTGTATTTTATTCTCTAAATTGGTTGCTATATGTGTATATTTGTCAGCGGATCGAAGACGACCCAATGGTCATAAATGAACTAAAATCAGATCGTCTCTCAATATATATAGCAAGAATTTATTTAATGTAATATGTGGCTAAATAGTACAAATAAATTTTCAAATATACTAAATATTTAAATAAACGTGGTTACGGATCTCCTTATATTATTTAGATTATTATTAATTATTTAATTATTTCGATTGGAATAATAAATTCGCGTTTATACAACGAACCCAACGTATAAAATCTCATTTTCAAAAAATTTACATATTATACAAGTATTTTAAATCACACTGGCAGATTAGATAAACGTTCAGCTGTTCGCCAACTTGATTTGTTATGTACAATAACCACAGCTGCAGTTCTCACTGGAGAAATAAGCTGTAACCGTATACACTTTACGTGTAGAGAAATATTCGATAAACGCATGACTTTACGATTCGCTCCTCTTTTTAACTACATTGTAAATTTTTTCTCCGAATCTCGTCATTTTACGATCACGACAACAAAAGATCGAGATTACGAGCGGCCGAAAAATCCTCGAAACGCGACATCGTGTCTCTGCCTCGTTCGTCCGGGCGACAGCTGTCGCAGGGATGTTAAAAAGGTGAAACCTCGTGTCCTCTGTGCGACGGAAAACCTTTTGCCCCATTCAAAATTAAATTTTCCAAAATGCCTTTTCTCTTGCGCGAGCTATTAAAAAAAAAATTCATTGAAAGGCACACAGCTGTCAAAGAGACACGTTTACGAGCTCCGGCTCACTCTCGCACTCTCTCTCGGCTAACCAGGAATTCTTTTTCAAACTGGAGTACTAAAATTTTTTTTCGCGTTTCAAAGTCTCGCTCGCACTCTCGAGGCGGCCTGAATCGGATGCGGCTATGTGTGCCGCTGCACCGCGCGCATGCGCCCCCTCCCCTCCCGCACGAAATACCCCGACAGCGTCCTATTGAGACGTCACCTAAATCTTTTGGCAAATTTCGAATGCCCGTCGTTCGTGCGCGCCCGTAAAAATTTTCTTTGATGCTATCGCCACTCTAGTTGAGCGCGCAGGGGAAGGAAGCGAGGAGGAAGGAAGTTCGTGCAGTCGGAAAAGAGACGTTTCCGCCGTGAAACAATGTAATTCTATGAAGTCTTCATAAAGACCAGCAATGAAATGACGAGTGAAAGTTAATAGGTGTTATATTTTTGCTGTTTTTTTTTATGGCGTGGTATAAAAACTAAAATCGTTTATTTTACATGCAATTTCTAAAAAAGGGAACATGGATATATTGCATGATTATGGTTGTTACTTCGAAAATAATATTTAATCGAAAGTTATATGTTCACTGAAAATCAGAAGAGCATTTTACCAAAGTTTTGTTGTCAATTTATATTTATTTAATTAAACTTTTACTAAAATAATATTCCATCTTAGCCGCCCAATAATAATTGATTAATAAGTACTTCTCACGAAAATTTCAATACATCTTCACATAATGCAATTCACGTTATGGTTCCTCAATTCATTCACTGACATTATTTTTAATATTTTTCAATAATAACTTCCCATTATAAAAAACGTTACACAAAGTTTAACAGCTTAAAGGTATACGAAAGGATCTCCTGCAAAAGAAACGAAAAACACATTTAATTTCAATTTGTATACAACGTCCTTAAATTATTTTCATTACGACTTTATTATTCTCTCCGCTTCCTACATCTCGTTACACAACTTCATTACCTATACCAGGTAAACCGAAAACGCGCGATTCGACTCTCAGGTAAGCTCGTGTAGCAGAGCCATTCCGCACAGGGCAGTATACACGTGTATATACATCGCCGAGGCTTCGGCGGCGGCTCTATAACGATTTTTCGTATATACACAGGCTCTTCCGTTTCGCTCTCCTCTTCGACCGTGACGCGCAGGGGCCGTCCTTTTTATTCGGCCATTGCGGCTTCGTTTGACTCGTCGTAAAGGCCGCGCCGCCGCCGCGCGGCCATAATTCCGCGCGACTTTTAAACGCGCGCTTTTATGTAGCCGAAAGGCGCAAGGAAAGTCCAAGAGCGTGGTAGTGACCGTTTATACGCGCGCGCATGTTCATAAAACACGCGTAGAAAAAGGAGAGGGGGAGAAGGAGAAGGAACAAGCGAATTC
Organism: Torymus auratus; assembly: GCA_900474315.1. NCBI lineage: Eukaryota > Metazoa > Arthropoda > Insecta > Hymenoptera > Torymidae > Torymus > Torymus auratus. Next base: position 9,090 of record UXGD01003308.1, on the reverse strand, counting down.
GCGTCGATTTAGGAAACAAGTTTTCGCGGGAGCTATCATTACTTCCACTTCGGCGCCTTTTGCACGAGCTGAGTGCTGAGTGTGTGTGGATGAAAAAGGGACAAGACCGAATATATTTATTACGCGTGCGGGGCAAGGCGCACTGGATATAAATGTTTTTCTTTTTCATGAGGAATTTCGCGCACTTGCGTACGCACGCACGTAGAGCGAAATTATTGCGCGCCGCACCACGTGTCTTATTTTTTATTGTAGAGACACTTAAAAGGCAGGTTTCATGGCAGTACCGAGCAATTTGCATGAATCCGAAATTTTTTAGAAAATTCTTTTGGTTGGTTGGTACTTTTTATTTGCTTTGAATTTGTAGCTTGTTCGTTGCATTTTCAATTTAAAAAGGGCTGAAAATCCATTCTTAGAATTTTCAAACTTAATGTTTTGCTTTATTATTTTGCGATCAAATAATCTATTCATTTAAGGATTACTTACTACGTCTGTCGTGACATTTTTTTGCATTCAATTACAGATCCTGACATATAAATGGAAATATCCGCACAAATAATTGAAGTAAAAAGTATTTGGTTGCTTCAAAATGTTCTATAGAGAAGTAATGTTTGTATATCTATTAGCATGATTTCATTGAAGAATGAAATTTCTCTGTATGCTTGATGTAAGTAACGCTTGAAATTAAATTATGAACATTGATAAATTTATTACTTACGATTTTATCCAAGATATGTTGAAATACTACATTCCCACAAAATGTCAAGACGATTTAATAATTTAATAATCTATTCGATGTTTTCAATAGTAATTTACATCAAGTTACAAATAATTTCTTGATATATCTCGTAAGTCATGCAGCTATAAAGCTAAGTATCACACGCGATTTGTATGCTCCAGCTGCTGCACTGCTGATATATCTCATACTTTTGTTTCGGTCTTGTTATTATATCGTAATCATACACAAAGCAATAAACATAACTTCTAGCGCGTATATTTATTATAAATTGAAACCGAGGAATTATGCGTTATCTAGTATTCAAAGGAGTTTAATCAATGCAGGAGTATATTTCAATAACATCAAGCACTATGAAATTCCATTTTTTAAAGCTGGAATTACAATATTGCAGTATTTTGTATAAAACTACTAATAGAATATAGAACTGTAAATTTAATTTAAATATAAATAAATATTTGAATATTATTACATAAAAAATATGGGTGACCCTTTCATTCGCCGTGGTCACTCTGCTCGACGTACAAAAACAATGACTTTGTTTTGCTTATTGAAAGAAAGTTTTAATTTTTAGTGAGATATTGTAAGTCCCTGTAGATAATATCAATTTATGCATTTTTTTCTCCAACACCATACTTTATTGAAAATCCATGCATTTGAACATTAATACTCTTGAAAATAAGATAAAAGTTTCGGTAAACAGTCGATAATGATAAAACACGCTTGTTCGAGGAAGCAATCCGACAGCTTGCTCTCGGGGCTGTATGTACGCTCGGAGAAATTTCCTCTTCGTGCATATACACAGAAGGCATTATATATCTAACCTTTAATCTCGCGAACCGCCTCTCTCTCTCTCCCTCCCGCGTCATTACACATATACGCCGAGGCGAAATATACGTATAACGCAAGAAGAATAATTGTTCACTTCTCGCGCTTACATATGCGCTCGGGCGCCGGAAGTGGTGCGTGTGTATGTATGGTGCTCGCGGTCGCAAACGCCATACTACCGCTACATATGTATGCGCTGCTGTGCATGTATAATGCGCGCCGGGCGCTTAAAGCGTTCGCCGCGTAAATCGCGAGAGAAGAAACGTACCTACGTACGTATATATATATATATGCGTCCGCGGGCGCGCATGCAACTGGTTGGAAAACCGTTTACGGCTAAGTGAATGAGCTCGCGGTGCGAGCGAGCGCACGCAACTTGAATTACTTTTGAGCTCGCGCGCGCGTGCAGTAAGCGCGAATCGACGATTCTGATGCCCCGGTGGTACTACTACCGGGTATAGTACACTGCGCGAGCGGTTGTTCGCATGATGCAGGCCAGTACACGTGGGGTTGGGCTCTAATACACTCTCTGTACCCAGCCGAAAGTGCCCTGTGCGCTACTGCGCGCGCGGGGATTTCGTGAATTAGCTTTGCGGTCGGTCGATGCTTTGAGAAAGGTAAAATGCTCGCGGTCGAGAGGCGCAATGTAGTTTAAACTTGCTAGCTTCAAATATAGTTTATGTTTGCTGAATATCAACGTTAAAAGGGTCTGCGCTTTCGTGTAAAAGAAAACAAATCTTGGACAAATTTACATTTTTTAGTCATATAAGGAAAGATAGATCGTATCTTATACTATAAGAAACCATAGAGCATTCATGTTACTCGTATTTTCCGAATGTATTTAACGCTTTTGGCCGTTAGCGCGTGAGTACAGTTTCTACGAAGGCAAGCTGCGCACCGGAAACGAACCCCTTTTCTCTTTTGCGCTATTACCGGTCGCTGTTTTTTTTTTCAAAACTCAAGACTCTAAACAGTGCCGCGTCATTTGCGCACGGCAGCGTCCAGGAAAGTGCGCGTAATTGCGCAATACACGCGCGCGCGAATTTCACTTCGAATGACTTTTTTACCCCCGCGCCGCGCGTGATGCATGATGATCGCTGGGCAGTGCTCGATGCTTTTGAAAGTAACGCGTGCGCGCATGCGCCCGCGAGTAACCCTTCTGACGCGTGAGTGGCGGTCGTTGCTATCGATTTGCCCGGGAACTAATGGTTTTAAACGTCTCGTTTCTGGTTGCTGCTGCGCGCTTGAACGAGTGCCTCGCGCGCGCGAGACGTAATGATTCGTAATGAACGAGCAAGTATGGATATTTAAGCGCGGTTATACAAAATGGGTTGTAATTAAATTTTTAAACTATAAATTAATTGAATGCAAAAGAGTTGGAGTGAAATTTAATTTTGTCTTAATTAGGGCTGCACGAGAGCAAGATAATACAATACTTCTGTAATTATTATCTCACTCTTCTAAATTCTTGAAAATTTCTCTCTTGCCTTGTGCTTGTCAGTCAATATGGAAAGGATTATTGTCTTGTCTTATTAAAATTATTGATCATATTGGAGTTATACACAATGTGAAGTTATTTTCAAGACAAGACAAGATTCTTTACATTCTTGACACCTAAATCTTGATATTGTATTGAAATCTGTATATTAATATTGTATCGAGTATTGTCTTGAATATTGATGCAATTTAATCTTGCTATATCGTGCAGCCTCGTAAATTTAGTTTTTATTTAAATTTGTTTCACGTCAAATTATAACAATTTTCTTGAGATTTTTAATTTTGAACGTTAACTGGATTTTAATAAAATTATTTTGAGTGTTTTTGAGAGTTACATTACTACATGAGAAGCTCCACTTTTTGTGGTTTAATATAAACTATTATTTCATCAAATATTGGATTTAAATCATTATCATTTGCAAAAACTTCCCTTATGTTTATACCCTTTCGACATTTATTGAATTATGTAATAGAATTGTATTTCACAAATTTATATTTTAAACATTTAAAAAGTTGAACGATCGATACCTATATTCTGCAGGCCGACGCGTGTACATTATTGGGGGAACGTCTGTTATCCACGACATTCGGGGTATGGCGCAGTCCCGCGCGTGAATAACCGAATGTTCCCCGCGCGAATAAAAAAAAGTGTTTTACGACGACCCAAGATTCAAATACACGAGCACATCAATACTTTCTTCAAATAATTTTTATCCCCCGTCCTCATCGATTTCGGCAACCTACTACGAGAGACGCGCCGCGCATTTTACGAGCGTGCGCGTCGTTTTACGATCTCTTGCCCTCACGAAAATCGAGAAAAGGACGGAGAGATCGGGTCGGTCCAAGGAAAAAAAAATGCGAAAAAAGACGCGCGGAAAAAAGGCATAATCTCTCGCGCCCGGCTATGGAAAGAGGAAATACGAGAGAATATTCGGCTCGGTCTATACGTTATTTCTTCTCCTCCGTGTAAGAGAGATGCATTACCCGCTGGTCCGCTGCTGCTGCTGCCTCGACATATTGATTTCGTGGGTTTACGATCCGACAAGCTGCTCGGGGCATAAAAACGCGAGGCGAGCCCGCTGCGCGCGTGCAAGAGAGAAAGATGCTTTTTCGGTGCGGATATATAGGCATGCGTGCACGAGCAGTTAAATATCGCGTGGTGGTAGTGGTGGTCCCTTGTGAAGCCGAGAAAAGCAGCCGAGCGGTAAGGGCCATTCAGAAAAGTGGCTCTCCGGCTATCAGAGTGATGGATAGTCCATAAACTGTTTTGTGGAGAGACGAGTGAGAGAGAGAGAACGGGCGACGAAAAAAGTCCGTATTGTAGGGTAAATTTACCGAGACGCAACGTTGATTGCAATAACACGCGGCGGACGTGCGCTCGCGCCTGCCCATTCTCTTTTCTGCCCAACCTTTCACGGATTTTCCTTTTACGATTTTCATTGGATGTGTGCCTTTTATTTGGAATGTATGAAGTGGACAGTCGTTATACGGGCCCGTCGCTATCTTTTGCCCATCAAAACTTTGAACACTTTGGTATTATGGCTCGAGGTGTGAAGATGGAATGTGTGCTGTTATTATACGTCCCGTGTGCTGAATTATTATGACCGACATTAATGATGAGCTGTAAAATTTCGTATCTATATGTATAGCCTTGAAATTAATAATCTAGCTGAAAATTCTACTTAATATTTCTCTACGATTCATTTTAAAATTTTAAAATATAACATTCAAAATAATATAGGCGATAAACCTTTAACAAGTCCTTCCTATAAAAAGTATAATAGTGAGGTTCAAGTATAAGATCGTAAATAGATATAACGTGTAGGTACAATTGGGTTTCTATAAATCCAATTCAAGTACATAAATTCTTTTTCTATACACTAGTATAAGCTACTGTATACACGAACCCATTACAAATTATTTCTCAAAGACGAATGTCCCAGCGATAAATCCAACGCCTAACACAACTAAAATTTAAAGCTTCTACGTTCTTCATATAAAACGAGTTCCTATAAACGTTCCAGAGCAATACGATTATTGTTAGTCGACGTTTTTCTACATCCCTCGGCGAAGATTAATTGAACCATCATTAGGCTAAGGTAAAAGCCGTCGCTCGCGCGTCCGTACATCATTTGACAGCGAGGAAATAATATATGACAGTCGACAAAAGAAAATTACAAAGAGCCTCCTTATCAAGGACCTCTCTCTCTCGGACTCTATATAACGGATTTTTTGTGCGTCCTCGTATATAGCTGGGTACTGCATACACCACTGCACGCGGCGCGGTTCATTTATCGCGATCCAGCAGCTTAATTCCATTCGTGACTGGTTATAGGAGGCAAAACGTTCGTCATGAATCAAAGTCGTGTCGACAACGAATAACTTGGCTCTATCTATGTGTGCGCACGCGTTCTCTGATGTACCTGTATATATGGAAGCGAGTGCTAAAGGGCTTGTGCATAGAGGTTCGACTATATACGTGAACACACCCCTTCGAAGAGAGAGAGAGAGGCGAGCCTTTGCCAGAGGCGCGCAAGAACACGAAGCATTACGCTCTCGCTTTATCATTCGGCAAACTAGACTACCTGTATTATGCGGTGCCCGCATCTCTATGCCGCCTTTGCTTGCCTTTCCGTTAAGCCCTGAAAGCGCGTATATGTATGTACATTCGGGCTTGGATGTGTATGCGCACACGGTGATTGATCGATGACGCTCGAACGGGAACAAAAACTTTTGAGCTCGCAGACGAAGATGCTCCAAGTACGTATACGCATATATTTTCACTATTAAATAGTGATAGACGGTGTAAAATGAGGTAGAATCTACTGGAAAAATCAATGAAAAATCGAGGCATTATTATATCGGAGGAAAAATCACGGGCAAATAGCGTGCACAGTGCGCGTGAACTGACCGCTACCACACATGCGATAACAGGCATCAGAGCGACGCGTAAACGACGCCGCACGCATCCCGCAGCAGATCAAAGGCCAACAGCATGCAGCAGCAGTGGCACTATAGCCTATATATATATATATATGTGTGCACACATATACACGCTATAGCTAGCGGGGCCCTTTACGCTCAACTGGATATCGCGGCATACACACAAGGGGCCCCGGGTATACGTATATATGTGTGTATCCGATCGTAAACACATACGCGTTATATAGCGCTCGCAGCGCGCTACTACCACGTTCGATCCATTCATCGAGCATCAGCGGGACGCCTATTCATCTAAACTCGTTACTATCAGGATGTCAGAGTCCGCGGATTTCATACGCACACGTAGGTACGTATAACGCATCTGCGTACGTGGTGTTATTATAGTAGGAGGGACGCGATGCTTCTCCTCGTTCGGCTCTATGAATTGCTGGTTGGCCCTTATACTACGCGCTGGCGCCTGTTCGTTATGCCCGCCAATATGCATATTATTACACGCGCACGGGGTGAGTCGAATGGTTTAATGGATGTACGAATGGATATACGAGTATGTGTATGTGTGTGAGAGATCGGGCAGAGGGATGTAAATTTTTCGATTAATTTTTAATTTCGGGTATATAGACGGGGGCAGTCGATGTTATATGCGGGTGATGTGATTTATGTTGTTTATTAGATTTCGATTTTTGGCGTGATTGGGGATTAGTTTTGGCGAGACTTATTTGTGGACTTATTGTATAATATAGATATGATAGGACTCGAAAATTTATAAATAGAAGATGATGTAACTTTTTTTAGTTGGTAAACCTTTTGTTTTAATGGATGTACGAAAGCGGTTGCAAAAACTGAATGTATTTTAAGCGACTATTTGTTTAACAATCTATACAGCGTTCAATATCGCCAGACTTAAAACCTGATGAGGTCGTATACATATAGGAGAAACGAAAATTCTCTTCGTACATAACAAACAACAATTGGTTTAAAGCGTAACACAAAAACGACATCACCATGACAAAAGCGCAACGCCAGCTCCACACACCCAAGCTCGTCACAGTGAAAAATTTGAAAAATACCCAGCCATACTTCAAAGTTATTTGCACGCGCACTTATCGTACATCACACCCTTCGCTCTCCGGACATTCGAGTACGCTCTATTATTTTCCAACGCGCGCACGCGCTCTCTCATACTCTATATACCACTCATAACGCTGTAAGTGCGTGGCATTACACGCGTGTCCTTGTATATGTACATATATTTCTCGCTAGCAGCACGTGATCGCCATTTTTCGCTGTTCGACAGAACGCACGGCCGATGTGTCCCACTGTGGAAATTCGCACGAACGGCGCCCTTTTCCCGCCCTTCTAGAGCACGCGCACGTGTCCGCGTACATATATACTCGATGGCCCGTGAACTCTTTCCGACGAGATCCTCGCGGTTTCGTAAATTGCCCATTAACCGGCACGAGCCGCGTACACGTCGCTTTTTCACTGTCCTTGGGCTGTAACGTGATTTTTCTCTCTTTTTTTTTAAAAATGTGAAAAAAGTAGAGATAAGGGGCGCGCGACGGTATAATAGGGTTCGCGAGAGGGGGTGAGGTGGCGAGGATTGAAAGGGGGAGCGGGCGCGGAGATTCTCACGAAACGGGGAAAAAAAGTCTGATTCTCACGTCCGCCGACACGTGCCTGTGATGCGCGTGACGGCGTGTAAGCTCGTGTGTATGGGTTCAGTCTCTCTTCATTGTGGTCGCGGCTAAAAAATTGAAAACGACGAGTGGCTCGGTCGGCTTTATGAACTGTTTGAGGGCATAAATTTTCCTTCCTAGCCTAATGCGGTTATAGAGATATATATTGTTTTCGGGTGTCGCGCGCTTGATCTCGATTGACTCGGATTCGATGGGTTTATACCCCACGGTGGATAATTAAATTACAATGATTCACATGGCTAAAAATATCGTTATGAGAAGTTTTCAACACTCCGTTTCCCTTTGAAAATATGAAATATGTGAAATTTTCCCACTCAAGTTCACATTCGTTTAATAAGTAAAAACCTTTGACGCATATTAAAGCGTACTGAGCCATTCAATATTTATAGATTAAAAAGAGATGAGAAAATCAGGATTAAATTTCAAATTTTTACGTTAAAAATTCGTAACTTGTATATTGCTCCCTCGTTAAAATTATGATACGCACATTTAATATACAATTTGTCAATGGTACATCGTTCGCGAAGAAACAATTTCAGCATACAGTCGTTACTATACGAAAGTCTAAAGAGATCTCCTAAACGGACAACCGTAAAATTTTGTTCGCTCCACATAGCCGCCGTCCCTGTCAAACTTTTACAACCGAATTTACCTCGGTCGCGTTCCTTCCGCTGAGCGACAGCATTCATCGCTCGATGAAGATTTTACACTTGGTACCCCAGCGAGAGACGACCAACCATATATAATACAAAGCTTCGCGCAAGTTCGTGGAAAATCATCGATGCCCGACGACTCGGGGGAGGATCACCCTCTGGTGTCCCTTCGTCTCCTCTCACTCTCTCCGTACGCCTCGTGGCAACTTTATCACGACCCAGTTATACCGTCGAGTCGTAAAACTTTCCCGACGCGGAAACGCTGTCCCTGTACCATTGCCGCGTTCATCCCCCATCGTTCCGTTTCGCTGTACACCGTCGGAGGTGGTCGGTAGAAAAAAAAGAGGGCACAGAGGAAGCGGAGCGCTGCTCATTGAAGATGAGCGGGAGGAGGTCTTGGGGTAGGACACGAGGAGAGACAATTGGTAGAAAAGGGCAAAAAGATCAGAGAAGGTAACAGAATTCGGTTTATGACTTGATGTTCTGGAAAGTGTTTCATTTGTCCGTTATAAATAGTCTTGAAGTGAAGTTCGAAAATATTGTCAAAAATAAGTTTGATCAACATGTATAAAGAATGAAGGAGGAAATGGGAATTTCAAATAAAATTTTAAACTATATAAAGGTAGAATGGCTCCACATCATGCGTTACCGGTACTTACCTCTGGAGCGGAATAGCGCTTCGATTGTACTCCCAATCGCAATAACAAAAAAATCCCGTTATCCTCATTGAGAATATTTG
>UXGD01003307.1:0-21052 GCA_900474315.1 Torymus auratus | reverse complement strand
TTTAATTATTTGAATAATCATTATAGCTTGCCTCAACTCGAGAAAACCTATTCATTTCAATAACCATTTTAGCAAGCGAAAAAATTTTTTCATTTCAATTATTAAATAAATCCAATGAACGTTGAATACCTTAACAGTCTCGAGTATTATTCAAATAGTATTCATCTACAACATTATTAAGAAAATTTCCTAGCATGTCAAACTTCCCCCTCGCCTCTATATTCCAAGCCTCCTAGCTCCATTAAAATTTAACACGGGCGAACCCAAATTCGCGCTTGAATTTCCGCCACCGCCCCTTCATTCAAATTTAAATTCGCGTCTGCAGCTACGACGCACTCTGAATTCCTCAAAATCACACGTGTACGAAAACCCACGCTATATACACGCGCTGCACGCGATCGGCTTACACAGCGTTCATGCTCAATCGCGCATGTAAACGCGTCACCGTAAGACTTCACCCGCAAGTGGATTTTGTGCGCGTGCGAAGTTCGCTTTCTTTCGCCAGTAGTTCGTCGTTAATGATTGTAAAGGTGGTAAAGTGTGCGTGCGCTTTTTAAGTGGCTCGTGGTGATTGAGCGGTTAAGATTGTGTGAAAAAAGAGGGGTTTTGAGGGACTGAGGGAACAGGGTTTTTGAAATTGTCAATGAATTGAGACAGTTTCGTTATTGATTGTAACATTTTGTAGTGGAATAGACGTATCTGTGGTGTAAAAGCGTTCTAGGTATTATTATGTAATTTCCGAAACTATATTTGCTTATTAATTATAGCAAGATAATTGTTCAATTGTACCACGAAATTTGCTTATTATATTGACATAACAAGATTTTGCTCTATAGCGTATAATTGAATAGAGTTAATGGATTTGCCGATATTACGGAATTTGTTAATTATAAGGAATTCAATAGAGTTTATTAATGAACAAAATTTATTATAATAACCACTATATTTTTGTCCGTCTAAAGCATATAGAAAAATATAGTGTTTCTGAATATTCTTCGATTTTAGAGCTTATTTTCATGTTCGCTTTTATTTCCATAAAAGGGACAATGACTTAATATCGAAACACTATGCTTTCATAATTCAAGACAATGAACTACGTTCTCAGAGTCACGATGAGTTTACCTTTTTTCAGGAAGAAAAACGAGTGAGTTATTCGAATGATTGAGCAATTATTAAAATCAATCAATTTCGACGGTTCTATCAATAGAATAATCCATACGAAAGTCTGACTCGCAACGATGAATATTTTAATCTAGACGTATTTGGAATATACGTATACGCGCGTTTGATGAATTCCTCGATGCTGAAGAACAAATGGTATTCGATAATAATTTGATATTATTGGCATTGAACGAGATATCGAATAGCATGCTTTTATATTTTCGATATTGTACTTTCGCTACGGTATTAATAAAAATTGAATAACGTCCGAGCGATTGGTGTATAAAATAATATTTACATAACAGATCAAACATTGTGTGAAAAATTTTTCAATTTTTACTTTTTTTTAACGTTATTTGATAACTCTTAAGCTACATATTTTTCACGTTCGACCGTATTCATCTGTTTCTACTCATTTCGCAATCACCACTTTCTGACCTACATCTAAAACATTCCTTCAATATTACGCGAACAAACCCAGTCGATCACTGTCCAAAATGCACAACTCCATCGAGCCCTGAAAAAGAGTCATCAGCCACAAATTCCCACTACCGCGCGTTACAAAATCCACCGCTTCTCATAAATTTCTCCCCCTTTCACACACCTACCTGCACAACCCACTTCCCTACATTTCGCTAAACATACACACACCTATCCTCTTCAAAATTCGAAAAACCGCGTTCTCTCCACCTACACCTGCACTATACGTCGGCCTACAACGCCGAGACGCCGATCTAATAAATTTCCTCGCACGCGCGCGTTGGCGCGCCGCCAGTCTATTTCCGCGATTTATGCCGACCACCTGCGCTTATAAACAATGAGCTCGCGATTTTTGACCCCCTCTCTCTACGTGTATATGTGTGTGTGTCTATCGATCTCACTACGAGGGAGTTGCTGTGTGTGTGTCTTTTTTCGCGTGTTTGACGGCACGAGGATCCGGGCTGTTTGCTGAGGAATGCACGCGCGAGAGAGTTTCGGAGGTATGCTTGCGGTGTGGGTAGGAGAAATTTTGCAAAGTCGAGGGGAGAAGTGTTTGCCTTTCTGATATTTAGATTCGGGGGATGGGTTTCGGTGCTTTGGAATGTTTTGGCTGTTAGTTGAACTTTTTGTTTTATAAGTTCGCTTGTTAGTGTGAAACATTATAATTATGATATATAGGTAACATTGTTAAAAGTCTATTTTATGTAGTAGCACAGTCAATCACGTAAATTTTTTAAAATAATATTTATTTTGTTTATCTACTAATTTAAATCGGTACCCTTTTGATGAACAGTGCAGTATCGTACAGCTTTTACTTTGTAATCTATGATTAATTACTTAACTCAATTAATCTAATACTATTCTGATACTTGTTTCACGCAGTTGGACAGCAGCGTAATGACGCCACTAAAGTGATTAGGTAACGAGGTATTTACCTTTATGCTCAGTAGTAGCTGTCAATCAATACTTTGTCCACTTACCTAACCAAAAACTGATGTAATCATTAAATTTGTCCAACAAACCTTAATCAACAAAAAACGATGCATCATTACAAATAGTAAATACCACACACCTCGCCCCTTTTTGCTCATCAATTAATAAACACAAACCTCTTTAAACATTCCCTGCTCAGAACAACTATCGAGTACAATTGCACTCAAAAGCGCTACGAATTTCCGTCATTTCAGCGCGCCCGCGTCATCATCATCGCCACCGCATATATACACCATTTAGCATTCTCCCGACCAAAACCCGAGAGCCATCACTAATGCGCGTGCGCGCAACCGCACTCCAAAATACCTGCTGGCGAGCGTTTGTACCCAGCGCACGGCGAGCGATTAAAAATTTCGCTTATGGCGCTGAGAAGCCGGTCGATCGATTTATGTATCGGTGGTTGTTCGCCCAGCGCTTTTTGTTTCGGCGAGAGAGAGAAGAGAGAAGGGTACTCGAGAGACCAAGTGGCTTTTTCGACGCGGGATCGAGTGGGATTTTCGAGAGTGAAATTGAGTTATTTTTGTTTTGTCGTGCGTGGATTACTGGAAAGTTTTGGAATGAACGAATGAGTAATTGTCATTTTTAGTGGTGATCAGAGCGAAAGAATTCTTGAAATGCTTTTTATTTGTGTAATCAAGAAAATCGGGATGTTTCAATGTTTAGGGAACCTTTATTATTAAAAAAAATAGCCATTCTATATTCCGAAGATTTATTTGGTCACTTCAAATTTTTGCACTTAATTGTGCGAGACATTGCAATAGATTTTAGAATACAAAATCAACGGAATAGCGTTGAACATAAACAATTAGATGCTAGAAATATTATAGCTTCGTGACCATTATTTAAGATATTGATGATTTTTGGTGTCAGCAGATTCAACCACTCACAGCTCTGATCATCGAATTTTAAAAATTGTGTATTAACCCATATGGGGAAAATGTTCAAAAAAATAACTATATTAAACACTATTTTCATATTTGTCATAAAAAATTCAATATTATTTTATATCTACACAAACGCAACATGTGCCACAGTAGTTGTTCAGCTTTTAAAAGAGATCAATAACTACTTACAGTTAATAAGTTACAGTTAATACCATTATGTTTGTAATACTATCATCATTAAAATGTAATACATTCCTTTTTTTAATTTTATTATCATTGAACTTTAAAAAATGCAGTTTAATACTATTATCATTAAAACATAGTATATCCCATTTTACAATTATATATTAATTATACACTGTTTTTCCATTTCATCTGACTCCTATTGTCGCATAGAAGCTCATAATAATACATATTACGTTTTATCATGATTTCATTTTGTAATGAAACATTATTTGCCATTAAATTACATACATCAAAATCATTTCAAAAGTAACCTCAATTTATGAAATGCAATAGCATGTAAAGGTTATTCAAGTTACACCAGTTCCACGATATTATAATGGTCGATTCCACTGTATAAGCAAAAAAAAAGCTTCCCTACACCGAAACAACCCAACGCCGCAACCACACGAACCGAGCAATCGCCTTTGAAAAACTCGAGCCCTCCGCCCCTCCCAAAAAAGACGCTGCGGCAGGAAAAAGGCTCCCCCTTTCCGCCCCGAAAGTCGCTTGAAAAAGCTCACCGCCGGGGTATTATGAGGAACGAAAAGAGGCGGAAAGCCCTCGCGCGGAAGGTATTTTTAGACTGGGATTTTTCGGATTTTTCCTTTTGCCGCGCAGAGGTAGACAAGTGGCCCGTTACCGCCGCGGATCGATTTTTTAGTGGAAAAGGGAGAGGTAAATTCGATTGAAGGTGATATTGTTGAGATGCGTGTTTTTGTAAAGAAGGATTACGCGAAAAGAGTTATGCGATTAAAGTTATGCCTAAAATAATGTAGTTGAAGAATATTGCGTTGTATAAGAGAATGAGCATACACCTTCTATAAATCTTTACTATATAAGTAGGAACATTAGAGGTTCTAGACGAATTTTCTTTTAACAGTCTGTACTTATCTCTTTTCTTGTACTTATTATTTCGCATCTTACAATTCCTAATAGTGCATCTGATCCAGACAAATAAATTTCGTGCATATAAAAAGTTAATACTAATTTTTATGGAGACATATTTTATCTCTTATTTATATATTAACTTATTTCATATAGCAACTAATTAATGTAGTAAAAGTACAATGAATTTAAAAAGAAAAAACAATATTTCTTAATTTCATCAAAATTAACGTGTAAAACATTTTTTTTTTAAATTTATTTTAATTTTTGAAACTTCACACAGGATTGACTCAATTAAATATTTTATGTTTGACCTTACCACGAACTACACATTTCTGTTACCTATAAGCTACAATGAAACCTAACATAATGTTCACGCACCTCTTATATAAACGAGAAAAATTAACTCTAAGGATTCCCATTTTAAAAGCTATATAATCTCGTCAAGTAACATTTTTTTTTAAATTCTCCCGAAGCATAACAAATTTAATAAAATAAGAAAACCACGGCCGTAGTAACTTTCACCACCCCGCTATCTCACAAATTTTCTCCAGAAACAAATTGGCCCAATCAAGACTTTCATACCCGATTTGCTTTTAATGGATTGAACCAAGTAACTCTGACTTTTCTTTCCCCGTCGTCATAATTCTTCGTATTTTATCTTTGTCTATTACGGTAATTGAATCCTTCGCTCTGGACTAATTCGCCGCCACCGTAACGGATAGGATATTCGGGATATCTTCACTGCCGGCGCTTCGGGATAAATGTCACACACACTTTTAGTTAGAACTAATGCCGCGTGCGGTTTTGCGCGGTAGGGGAGAGAGATAGGGGAAGGGGGCGAAGCTAGGTCAACCGAAAATGGAATCCAGAGACAAATGAAACGGTTTTAAATGGATAATTGCCCTGTGTTGCGCTGAATTATTCGTGTTATTTGGATTTTCATTTGAAGCCCGAAAACCCAATTCGCCGCTATACGTTTTGAACGTCGACTCGCGTTCGATTCCGATATTGCGTTTTGGTGTTATTGGGGTTGTGTCCATACGTGTTCGAGATGGTTTGTTTCTCACTTCTTTACAACCATTAAGAATATTACATTCGTGATATTCTTGGTGAATTATTGAAAATTATTATTACCAACAATTTGTCAAGTTCTATCTTCACCTTCGTCATCTCTAGAAAACGTAATGTATTGCAGTTTTGATTGCTCCGAAAGGACAGATATATCTGCCCATTATACACTTCAAAGATAAATTTCGGCAAAATTATAAAAAGCTGGGACCAGAGTTCGAAACAATTTCCGCAATAAACTGAAGAAAAGCTTTAACCTTACCAAAAGTTTCAATGTTTCAGATCCCACTACTCCCGATGTCGAGATTGCTTCATTAAATCGGAACTTTGGTATAATAGTTGATATGAAACTTTAGTCAAAGAACACAAAAACTTTACCATATACCTACTCTTGATGAAAATCAATGTGTATCACTCACTTTAAAACATGAACGAAAGAAAAATATATAACCATCCTCATCCGAAGGTATACCATTCATCTTTACGCGAAATCAGATAACCCTGCCACACCGTCCCCCTCATATTTTTCTCCCATCTATACACCGTCCGAAAAATTTCGAGCAAACATCGCGGCGCCCCTGATCCCTCCATTAACGAACGCGGAAACGTCCGCAGCGATCCTCTCTCGCTTTTCAGTACAAGACACTCCCACGCGCGCCCGCGGAAAAGTTCAACGACGCTATTAGGCCCCTCTCGTCTTCTCCTCCCTTACATTCGACGAGCTTTCTCGTGGCTATATCCGACCTTCTGCGACCTCAACCTTCTTCATTCTTAATGCCCCGTGTATACACGTACACGTATAAGGCACGCACACGTGGACGTGCATTATCTCTCGTGCCCCCGGCGAGGTCGATATCATACACACATACGTGGGTAGGCCTCATGGTAGTCTCTTTTTCGTAGCGAGCGAGTCGCTATACATAGCCTCGCGCAGGCGACTTATAGGCCGATTGAAGATTTATCGGGTGGCGCTCTCTCGGGTATTCAGCGTGAGGACGAAGAAGTATGCGTGTGTGTGTGTGGACATTACGGATAATTTGAAGGAAATTGCCGGCGCGAGAGGTATAGAGTGGCGGGGGTAATGCGGTAATGATCGCGCGTGGGTGCAGCGTTTTTGCGAGCGGAACGCGAAGGGATTGTTTTCGGAATTAAATTCGTCGGATTGTTTTTGCTTTGATCAATGAATGTTGGTGATACAGTGTGTGCTGGATTTCTTTTTGAAATAAAATATTAATGATACTATAAATACGTAGAAAAGTGTATTGAAATTTATATTTTTTGTAGTTTTTTATGGTGACAGTTACTGTTATTTTCTAGGGACAACAATAACTGGTAACAAGATTATATGTTATATTATACCCATTAAACTCTATGTAAATGTAACTAATGGAAAAAATTGAAAAGGAACCTTTACCGTGAGGAATTATTCTCATATCGCAACAAACAAATAAAATTGAAACCAATGTGCATCCCGTACATATTTCGTAACGATTGTCGCCGAGACATTGGACTTGTAACTCGGGTTTATGAAAAATTCACGCCGTTTTGGAAAGGAAGTTTTAATTACGTCTATACCGCAATTCTGGCTAGTTGTGCGGGCTCGGCCTTCACGGTTGAATTTATTAAACGAACCTTTGTGATAAAGGCATAAGTACTCGATTATTGCCGTACCCGAAAGATCAAAACTGAATTTTAAGGTCAATGGAGATGGTGGCAGTGTGGGAAGTAGTTGTGATCTGGTCGTATAGGTGTGATGTTAAAGAACTGATGTTTTTTTTTTTCTGGGGAGAATTTAATATGCAGTGAGTGAATCTAAATTATAATTTTAAACCTATTCTTTTCTATGAATAATTTACGTTACTTATTCAACTAACACTAACCCTAGCTCACTTCCATAACAGCTTCGCGACTTAATAACGCTTCCGCTGTTTAAATTAATAAACGCAAAGAAGTCGGCATAACATCATTATAAGGAATTCACGGCCGACAGTTTATTTCAAAGCCGCATACACAACACTGCGACAACGGGAAACTTATAAACGCAGGCGCGCCGATGTACAAGAACGAGTCGCAAATCTACTTTTCTTACCCGCGAGGGAGAGAAAAAGCGCTGGCGGAAATTCAATAGCGCGGAAGCGGCTGCGAATCGTCGCGAGCACCGCTGCATCAAGCCGCTTGTAATCTGCTCATCAGCGGCGGGAATTTTATTCTCCGACGATGAAATTCGGGAATTTTTGTGCGATTGATTGGGTTTGATAGAATTCTATTTTAAAAATTGAATTTTGGTGACATATTAGTCCTTGCTTCGCGATGAAATGAAAAAAAAAATACATCAATTATCCTCAAATATTTAATTTAATTTTTTTATGTTCAATCTTACATTGATTTTTTCATATTTTATCTTCCGACCATTGTCAGGAACTAACATTCATTTGTTATTGTAGCAATTATCATTATCTTTGAATGATGTGGAATTATAGTTTCAGATACTATCGTAGCATTTAAATCATGCAAAATCAAAATCGATGCTTATACAAATAGAAAATAGACATCGAATTAATGAGCTTATAAATCAAACTAATACATTCAACGTGTCCCTAGCACCGGCCCCATAATTACACAAAAGCCATAATGCCCCTCACCATACTGATTGCACTATCAATCCCACTCAACGTCAGACACCTATATCCAAAAAAAGAAAGCATCCGATCAGATAAAAACTCGCAACACAAACGTATTCTTAAATATCCCTAGTAAAATCAAAACAGCCTATCCGAAAATTTCCGCGTCACAGGCCAATCATCCTTACGGATCTCCCCCCACCTTATCCACATTCCGATCCCTTCCGCGAGATACGCTCGTGAGCTTGTTGTGGCGCACCTCCTCCTCGCACGCGAGCGACACAAGGGGTTGTTATAGCCTTGGGCGATTATTTTTTTCGGTGCGGAGGTCTTGCGCGTCTTTTGTTCCGGGGTGTGTCTGTGGCTGCGTCGATTTGACTTTTCAGTTAGTTTTGGTGAGAGTAGGTTGGAACTAGAGCATCGCTGTTTGCCTTTTTTTATACACAACGGTTCCCTGTGGGGTTGTGGAAAAGTTTCACGAAAAGAGGGTTTTTTTAGCGCGGATAGAGCTGGAAAAAGTTTGTGTATGTAATTGTAGTCGAAATTTCAATATATTTATTTGAAATTTAAATAAAGCATTCCTTTGCATGCATCGCTATTTAAGTATTTTCAATTTGTTTTCTCAAAGAGAATGTTTGATACTCGAATGTCGATTTCTTCATTTCTACTGCGTGTGCTAGTATTTTTACTCACGTTTCGTAACTAATTCTTTATAATTAAAATTAAGTTCATACAAAAAGTTGAACAGATTATTCAATCATATCTTTTGTAACTTTGATTGACACTAAAGATATAACAAGATTTCAAGTATCGCAATCGAGACACTTAATAACGTAAATGAAATCGACATTGATTCCTGAAACCTCTAAAAAAACTTTCTCTTTTTTCTACCAAACCACAATCATTTTAAAAACCTTGTCAAAATCCATAAATTCTTTCCTTTCCCTTCGATCTGGAACAACACCAGACCTTAAATCGTACCGTAAAAAATGCGTTTCCCTGGCGTCTTTGAAATTCCGAGATTCTCTCTCTGGCCGGGATTCCTTCTGTTTTCCATGCATTTCAAATCAAAGAGACGCGCGCAGACGCGCTTGGGAATGCAATCGGCGCGTCGAGGCATGCGGATATCATCATCGAGTCCGATACATTTTTCAGACTATAGAATAACGAAGAACGTGGTGAATTTTTTATCGACGGATGATACTGAGATTATTTTCGAAAAGACGTTACGGTTAAAAAGGTTTGACGTGTTGAGTTAAAGCAAATATCGGAAATCGATGTATGTATGAAGTATGCGACGGATCCGCGCCGATAGAGCGGCTAAGAAGATTTGAACGAGGAATCCTCATTAGCGGATTCCGTATATACGAGTGATGCGCTTCAAAAGCAAAATACGGTCAAAGATGGCGTTCCCTTTGTCAGTATAAACCATTGGTCGTTTTTCTTTTTTTTGTTCAATACCTGATTGGAATTAGCTTATCGAGGCTTTACTCTACTTGGCATTTTCAAATCGAAATTTCGAAAATCAAGAAACTATTGTTCGTTTTAACTTTCAGCTATAGGCAAGTCGACACGGAATATGCGATTCATGAATGAAATCAGTCCTATTGATCAGCCCTACAAAAGGCCTATACCTGCGCGACCTCTTCCTCTTGCCGAGGAAGGAACGCGCCTCGCACAAATCGAATCTACGATAGCGTGCCCTAATTCGAGACCAATGGGGTTGCCTTTTTATAACTCCTCGTTCCGTCCTATTCTTGGCATAATTAAGGCGATGTCAAGCCTAAGAGTTCAAACATTCTATTTTAAACAACCGTTGATAAGGGAATGTTATGGGAAGAAAAGACAATCTTTTTATTGAAAAAGTGATTTCATTTTCATCAAACTATAATAAAGCTGAATATATAGCGGTTGTTATACTTGCATAGGAGTTTTAAGGTTCGTGTGATTGACAGATCGAATCGCGTTTAGAAAATATTAAAAGCCAGGCGAAAATTGCATGCCGCACGCAAATGATTTCCAGTTGTTTCGAACGACAGCTGGTTAAGTAAGTTGAATGTTGAATTTCATTGCTTCCATTTCTGGCGTGACATTGATTTAGCACGGCTGTTTTGTAATTAAAAATTTAGCCGGACTCTGCACATTTAAATTTCCCTTCTAAATATATGGCATTAAAAAAAGTAGGTCTATTAGATATAGTTTCTATTTTAATGTATACGGAACATAAAGCTACAACCACTGAGTAAGGAAATTCTTTCGGAAAATTAGACAAGATCTTTAAATATTCCTAGATTCTCAGTAAAATTCCCTACTAAGTATGACAATTTTTAGATTTAAGACAACTGTCTTTACTTTATCTCACGCATATTATAATAATTTTTCCATTCAACATTATTCACGTACCTAGGAATTATTTTAATATATTTGTAAACAAGGAACTAACAGCACGCTACATGTATCGAACACCAATTCCCAATCAACTGAAAAACCTTCGCTAAACCAACCCCACGAAAAATTCCCTACTCTGATCGCGAGATAAAGTCTGTCGCGCTGACAATACCCACGCCATTACTATAAATTCCCTCGACCACGCCTCGTAAACCATATAATACACGCGCGCAGCAATCATTACCGTATTTTTCTTTCTCGTTATCGGTGCAGCGAGCAAGTATAATCGAGAGAGCACCAGTCCTGCCCCCCCAATTTCAACAAATCAAACGACACAGCGCGCTCGCGTGTATATGCGCGCACTCCAGTTACCTTGAACGCGAATTCGACCTCGTTCGAAGCCTCGCGCGGGCATGTGTGTTGTCTTATTTCGAGGGGAGTTTTGATGAGTGGTTGTAGTTGTGGACTCACTGTATGATGATCATGATGTGTGAATGTGCTGGTAATTTGAGGCGCAAAATTTGACATTCGGATCAAAAAGATACTCTTCAAATGATTTTCTTGTTGGAGCTTTTTAAGTTCTACTTTGGAAACATAAAGTTAATTTTTTTTTTAATCGCAATTATTTTTCTCTAATGAATGAATGAATATCAGTATTCTGATAAAAATTCGAGCAAGTAGAAGATTATTTAAAAAAAGCTTTAGACTCGATAAAATTAAATACACAGGTATTATTATTGTAAAGAGTAATGGAAAACTATTAACTACGATTATACTGATACATAATGAAAATCATTTGTCAAACCACAATGAATTTTTATATATGTAGACCATAACAATGAGGAAATCAATAACATTCCTAAGGCATCGAATTTCACGAATTCTCACACAAATCCTACTAAATATCTCCTTACCTATCGTATACCCAGAGAAAGATATCGAGGAAAAAAGTTTCCGAATTCAACACTCCGTGCAATTCTTTTATCTAATATACCGCGCGGTCGCTGTGGCCTTTCAGCTCCGGGATTTCGGTAATGTCATTAGGAATCCACAAGACCGTATATGCATACCTATATCTACGTACGTACGTATTCGTTTTTTCTGCCATTTGCATGGTTTCGTCGAGTCCAATGCAAACACACATTCGTAATGCTCGGTAATGCATGAAATGTGTGTCGCGTGCGCGCGCTCTGGTAGGTGTCAATAATGCACGACACTGCCTTTTTTTTCAGGTTACAAAAATATTCATTATTCAACGCTGCGTGACTTTTCATTTATTAACGAGGCGATGCGACTGCGCGCGAGCGTTGTATTGATAGACGTGAATTGTAGGCAGTTAGGTGTTTGCTCAGTTATTCATGAAATATGCGATAAAGAATACATGCGGAGAACGAAGTTGGGCGAGCTTTACGAAAATAGAAAATGACTGTAATGTAGCGTGTGAACTGTTTGCATGAAAAATTGTACCTGTCGACGGAAATAGTTGAGAAGTAGCTATTCGTTGGCTTAAAACCATGGCACTTTACTTCTCGCAATAATTATGAAAATGATGTACAAATCGATAAGAAGTTACTACGATTGAATTTCTATTTTAGCAATTGCTTGCCGGAATATTGGTAGCAACGTGTATTGGGAATACATTCATTTCCAATAGAGTGTACTTTATGACTTTTCAATTTGGGCATAATGCCACAGAATCTCGTACTCGAATTTATGCATACCGTCTAAGGATTATGTAAGACGGTTTCCGCAATCCAGAGATGAGTTGCAAAGTTGTTGAGGTCACGTGAAGTGAGCTTAAAGATGGATGTTTTGTGAGAATCGTGAAAAACTTTATGTTATCTATATGATAAACTTTAATGTTCAAGCTGTATTAAGCAATATTCATTAACTAACTACAGCGAAACGTAAACTGTTTCTTTCATTAAGAAAATGGCTCTTCCGTTACAAAACTAAAACTACTTACAAAAAAGGCATTACTCCTTTTTTAAAAGTTATATCTCTTTGTTCTTAAGTAGTTTCAGTTTCTGCGTAAGTAGATTCTTTCTCTATTTCTTTTAATGTAACTACTTTTTTAAATGCACCTAATGCGTTGCTGATTGCTCTAGTCTGTGTATCTGATAATTCTCCGTAGAATACGAAATCGAAATTACAAATTTTTCCGTTTTCAAGGGCGATATTTTTTTTTAATGCGTAACTATTTTGGAATATCCTTAAATCATTATAAATAGAAAATATACGCTACACTCCAAAGCATAAGCCAAAACCCATTTATTCAAACTCCAACATGACCCACCTCCAACAACCTTTTTCCAACACCCTCGAAAAAAATCAATAAAAAAACACCCTTACCTTCCCCCAAACCCATCCTCAACATACCAAAGCACCAAAACATCATCATCACCGAGACCGTCATTATCGTCACCGCAGCGTCACCCCCACTACTCCCTCTTCCTCCCTCTTCACCCCTCTTTTCTCTTCGACACGTGTGCGCGGGAAAATCGATCGCCCGCGCGCGCTCGAGATAACGCTCGCCGCCACCGCCGGTTTGTTTCCGCAGCGCTCACAAGAGAAAGAGAGATACAGTAAGTATGCGCGTGCGGAATTCACGCGCTCGCGCGGTTGTATTGTGCTGGCCTTTTGGAATCGCGAGTGTAGGTTGTCTGTGCGAATGCCAGGGGTTCCGGAGGAAAAACGTGGATGGAATGAGTACATGGGGAGAGATGTCTGCATGTGCCAGTAAATGTTTCTTATGTAGAAAAATGTAGACTGCTGTGGGATGAGGTACGAATGCGTTTGAACATTTCCTTTGAAGTCGTTATTGCAGGCAGTCGAGAATTCTTTATAATGCTTTTTTTGTCGATATTCATACCAATATCAGCAAAAACTTGATTTAGCATTATTTTTAAATATTATATTTATATTATCTCTTTTATGAATCTATTTTTTTTTTCACAAATGTAAATATTGATTCACATTTCCAAGCTATAGTTAAAAGGGCAATTATAGCCTCATTGAAAATTCGACTTTGAAACTTGAGAGGTTTTTTTATGAAAATTTACTTTGCATACACTTTTTAATAGATTAATACTTGAAACAGCTTTTACGTTCACATAATATACGTAATCATAATAGTACCAATGAAAAATGAAATAGCTCCTTTTGCCTATTAAAAATTCAGAACAAAATATGAATTTCAATTGGATTTCTGATCAAGTGTCCTCAATTCGCGGAATAAATTCTCTATTTTAAATTGATTCAAAGAATAAATTTTCTTCTCATTTATCCTGACTGAGAACAATTTTCATTCGAGAATACGATATCAGCTAGAAACATGCCAATTCTTGAATTTAAATATTCATAAAAGGACGCATTAACGTTAAACTAAGTAGTAAAAAATAATATGTCAAGAATCTATTTAGATTGTATGACATGGTCATGATACATTTGTTAACTATTGAGCCACCCAATCATTCGCAACAAGAAAAAAATATAATTCAAAAAACACATAACTTAGAACAACCAACAATACGTCATCGACGCGATTTCAAAAATCCACACACCCCTACATCGTTTCCGCGAATCCCTACCTATAGCTGTCCACCCGCGCAACAACATACATACACAACCAGCTCTAGAGCCTCTCGACAGCAATCGAGACGCATAAAACGCGGCGCTGGCCCATCTCGCGTGCGCGCCCGATAAAATGGAAATGAACGTGGCTTTTTCGCTTTTTCCCATATTTAAATGAGCTTGCGCTACTATACGTATATCGCCGTGGATCTTAATTGGCCGTCCCTCTGCAGCCGGCCTTGAGTTATCTGCGGTGCGATGGGCCGAAACAGCAGCAGCAGCAGTAGTTTCTTAAGTCAAGGTCGATGGTGGGCGGCTATGTGGTGTGATAATTGATGGATCTCGCGCGATAAAGTGCACAGTGGTCGCGATAAAAAGGGAGAATTTGGATTTGGTCTGACTTTGATTCATTGTGGTGGGTGTATGAAGAATTGATAAAGATTTTTATACAGGTGATGCATTTGCATAATTGTAGCGTTACATGGAGGGAATGAATGCGAGGGTTCTGACTCGGTAGGTTGGGATTGGGCAAGATTAACGTGACTTTTTAATTATGGAATTGTATTTTTGGACTCATTCGGTGTGATTATTTCCTGCTGTTTCACATTTGCATTTTGGTGACAGCTACAGTTTCGTTAGTGATAAAGTTCAAAGATAAGCTATAAGAAAAGTTTTTGAACTGACCATTATTTTCGCTTGAAAAAAAAGGCAGATTATGGTTGACCTGCTGAGATTCATTACTTAATTTCTGAATGTGGATTTTTTTAAATGAAAAAAAAACTACATAAAATGTAGAATGAAAACGTGATAAAAGAAAGCGCAAAGGCGTTGCATAATGAAAACATGAAGAATTGACTTAGATACCCGTCGTTCTCCCTGAATTTTCATATGAAACGTGTATTTGCATAATTGTCGAGTTACGCGAGGAGAAAAGAAAGGATGCATTACTTGCGTTAAAAAGAACTTTTATAACCGCGATATTCCCGACCGCTATTAAGAACGTGAATTATAAAGCGGGCGCTTCTCACCGAAATAGACAGTACTAAAAACCATTAGCGGCCTGCTAAAGAAAAAATATATATGTTTTTAATTTTTAATTTGCATGGGCGAATGTAGGTCGGGAAAAATAATTCAGAATCTGCAAAACCGGTTATTACATTATTTAAAATAGTAGGAGGTACCCGAGAAGATTGAAAAAATTAATTAAAATGTAAAGAACATCTTTTATTATGTTCATCTTTTGATGCTTCCAAGATTTATAAACATAATAAAACCAACAGAATTTGTTTTTGCAAACATTCTAAATTCTAAGTATTCCACGAAATTTTAGTTTGTTTAACTTAACGACTCGTGTGTTAGCAACCAATGATACTACAGATAGTTCATCTTCATTTCCTAGATAGAATTTATTTCATTGCTCAACCCAAATGAAATAATAATCAATCAGAACTGCTGAATTAACCGATAAATCAAAACTCAACCAATTAAATTCTTGCGGACCTTCAAACCTTCTATTACTTAGAAAAAAGAGAAACACCCTTCCAATGAAATTCCACTACAACGTATCTAACCAATCATCTCGCCTCCGAATGAAATCTCCAGCGACACAATCATAAACCTCCCGTCCACCCCCTCCGCAGCAGACAGACAAGAACAAAGAACCCGGACCGCGCGACACCTCGCTGTCAAACGTCGATACGTCGTTCTCGATAGATTGAGAGAGAGAACCGCGTTTATGACGTCCCGACAGACGACGACGACGACACGCGAGAGTGCGCACGCCATGGAAGTAGGTCACGATGCTCATTGGACGCGCGGCGACACGCGCGTAATGACCAATTGCGGGGCGGAGAGAGGGAGAGAGAAGATTTTCGACCTCGGGATTGCCGGTTTCGGGGGTAGGAAGAATGAGCTCTGTGCGTTGAGGGGCTTTCGGTGAGGTTGTTTTGTATTTTATTTTAGTGGATGACGGGTATGAATATGAGTGTCTGGTTAAGCTTTGGAGTTTTTAAGGTATTGGGGAATTAATGTGGACAGGGAAATTGTCCGGAGGTATATCGTGCATGCAAGAAAGGTATAAGCGAAAATGAAGAAATGGGAATGGAGAGGGACATTTTAAGTATTACTATAATAGGTTACAGAAAAAGAACAAGTCGTGTTACCTGTTCTCGTTTCTTTTCCTCTTGTTTGTATTTTGTTATTCCTTTTGTACATGCATAGATCATTAAATTAAGGAACATAACGACAACATATTCTAATTTAAAGTCGATGTTCGTTAGAACTATAATGAAAGAAGAAGTTTAGCATTATATTTTGGTGAAACAGCTCACAAAATGAATACATGAGTGAAATAAATAAGTAATTTGATTAACTCGATATGAACAGAAACCACTTGATGAAAAGAAACGTCATTTTAAATGCCTATAAATTCGTTCTTTATTATTCATAAAAAGAAAATAGCATTCTAAAAGTAATAAATGAAAACTTTAAAATAAGTTTAATTAGACTCACTTTACTGTGGTATTTTAATTTAGAAACAATTGAATTCTAATTTTAATAGAAACTTTCTTCGTTCTCGTTGTAATTCACCTTGCAACTACTACGAATTCCCGCGAAATTAGTTTCACTCAAAATTGCATTACCTTCGGGACAATAGTGCTCTGCGCCACGGACTTTAGAAGGTTTACGAAGCATTTATCGAAAATTAGTTCTTGATCTGGAATGAAACTCGTCGGTAGTCAGACTTTAAGATAGTATTTAAAGTAGGTACATTAGCAGGCGAAAATGACTGTTCTGGAAATTAAATTAATTTGCAACTCTACACATTTTCCCATTCTTCAAAACAATTAAATTAAATTAAATCATCGCTTTGCATCGTGAGTGAAAGATAATTTCACTCATTTGAATAAAAATATCATTTCACAAAGCTTTCCATCTCAAAATCAATTAACTACTTATAAAAAGCAAAGGACTAAAATGTTCCATAACCTCCACAAAAATCCTCAATATATTTCACAACGGGCGCGTATCTATATACAGCAGCCTTCACAGCACGAGCCATACCGTCACGATTCCGCGTTCGCGCAATAACCCGCGGACACAATATCCTCGGCGTTTTAATTACCATGCACGGCAGCGGCCCTCGAAACTCCTTCCGGGATGAAAAAAAGAGTGCAATAAAGCCGATGGCACGAGAGAGTACACATGTGGGAGAAATTTAATTTCGAAAGATACTTGCGCGCGCGAGCAATAACTTTTGCTCCGGCGCTGCGGATTATTAAAATGAAACCTCGCTTTGGTTTCCCCGCGTGATCACGTACAGTGGCGGGAGAGAGGCAAGGAGAGAGGGAAAGGATTTCGGATGGTAAGGAGGTAAATGAGCGGTAAGGATTGCGGAATGTAGTAGAAGATTAATCTGAGGTCGGTGTGTTTCGCCAGAAGAGTTGTAGGATGTTTATTTGATTTTATTGCGGGTAATGAGTAGGAAATAAAGGGCAGGGAATTTAAGTGTATATAACGTTATATTTTCTAGGAAGTGGCTGATTAAATAAGTGCATCGAGTGCAATAGCTGTACGTTACTTCTTGATTGTATCGTTTTTCTTTCAATCTTGTGAGATCTTTCGGAGTGGCCTCTGATCAATGATGAGAATAAATAGAAACAACATTATTATGGCAAACAATATTATGAAATATTTGTTCTTTTATATTATACTGTTAAACCTATAATGAAATTTCATTTTCTAGAAACGGAAATTTACCTATAAACTGACGCATGACTTAATACACTCATTATTAATATCTTTAGCAAACTACAAATCTCTACAAGACCCACCGCGAAAACAAAATCCGTCTCTAATTACACGGACCATCAAAGGGTTGAAGTAGCGGCCTCCATGTCGGCGAGGCCGCATGAGCTGTGCGCGCTCGCTCAAAACTCCTCATCCGTCATATCCGGTCTCCGCCGAAACAATTTCCGCTGCGAAAGTATCATCTATCATCCTTTTGCGTAACGGCCCGAGCGCGAACGCGCCCTAAACTTTCGTCATTAGGAATTTAGGATAACCTGCCATTTGCATGATGGCAACTTCGAAATATCGCCGCATCCGTCTAACGTTATAGCAAAGGAGAACAAATTTTTCCTATGTAAAAGTGGGTAGTTCATCATGAGGATATTGTGGTCGATTCTGGGGGAAATAGGGTGTTCCGAGGTTGAGGTTAGGGGTGAGATTTCTACTGTAGAATTCGTGTACACGTCTAAGTAAAGTTATTGTAAAGTTTTTCTGTACAAATGTATTTTTTATAGAACATTTCAATGATAACGAGATCTCTGTCTTACCGACACCGAATTCTGTAATTTAATAGTTTATTTATAAGTATTTATCTATAAGAAAGCGGGTTCTTGGCTACTAAAGCAATGTTAAGAAATAATGTTAGAATTTTTTTGACCAATTAAGTATGATCAACAATGATAATGTTACTTACAAAATGTTCCAAAATTTTTAGTACTTCATTTCTGTATCTTGAAATAAAAGTAATTCAAACACCAACCGCGAACAATATTACCATTATTCTATATAAATAAATATTTAACCTCTTAAACAGGTACACCATAAACCGTCGATTGCACCCACACCATAATTATTAATATACCACTTGCGGATTATAAAATCTCTATAACCACGGCGGATCCGTCATTCGCGATATATCTCCTAAGGCGGTTTCATCAAACTGCATTATGAACTATGATCCTCATTATTTAGCAACGGGAAACAGCCTCGAGAGTCTCATCGACGTCAGCGTTCTAGACGGTCTCCTACTCCTCTGCACTCCTGCTCCTCGTCGATAAACGCGTCTTGCGCAAAATTAACGTTTTCTCCAGTCGGTGATATGCAGTAGAGAGGAAAATATTATGAAGTGATAGGGTTTAGCTAATGAAGTCGTGACAATTGAATGTTGTAGAACGACTTGTACCATAATGGTTTAAGTATTTTCAACTTATTTAACGTAGAAAGCAATGAATATAAAATTAGATATATTTTACATCTAAAGCAGTACTATAATTTAGAGTATTAAAAAATGTACTAGAGAGGGTAAAATAATTTTCAAATTCTTGTGCTTAAAAAGTCTTGAACCATTTTTCAAAATATTTTAGAACGTTATAAGCTACTGGTAGGTCTAAAGTTAATATCATTATAATGTAATGAACATCAACCAAATTTCGTTTCAAGCTAATATTGATTTTTCTCGCATTTTAGTATTTCCAGGTATAAAATGACTTTTACGAAAATATCACGATCTTACAAAATATAAAAAAGAAGTTTAAACTAGAAACGTTCTGTTAAATCCAGTATCGCTACACAAAACTGTAACAAAACTACACGGCAACTACATAGATCCCTTATCTAACCAAACACATTGTAGCCCGATAAAAAAGCCAGCTCCCATTATTCACAGTATGAATAGACCCGACCGCAGTTCGCGAAGCCAACCTTATCTCCGCAATCCGCAGTTTATGGTAACAGCGAGTACAACACAGGAATTCATTAAAAAAAATACTGGCTCTCGGTCGATTCAGCGATATCCTTTTTACGAGAAACGCGCGGGCGAGCCGATTATCTTGCCGCCCTTAAATTACACGTCCTGCACTCGACGACGTTCTAACGAAGTTAAGTTACTCATTTGATTTACGCTCTTCACGTGCCTGCGATTTTTCTCCCGGCGAAAAGCCCTGGAATATTTTACGGGGAGCTGGGAATTTTTCTCTCGTTTCATTTATTTTTAGAATTTTCACAGAAAATACTATTTTTTACGATAGTTTAATATGTTTTATTTTAGGAATACGTATGTCTGCGTTAATTAGCAATAAAATTGTATTCAGGATTTGAAGGTTTATATCTTCCGTGAGTATTAGGAAAACTGAGGTAAATCTAGTGTATTAAGTAATAAAAGGAAGACATAATTATAGTAGCGATTATAGCAGTAACTACGGCCATAAATCATCACGAAATTACTAGCAATTATAGTGAAAATTACAGTAATAATATATTTCTAGAACAAATATACCATTGTAGAAAAATCCTCTAAGCTCACGAAAATATTACTGCATGTAATCTTTTGCAATACTGGTCAACATTCAAAATTTATACGACTTTTTATGTAGACAATCATTTTGGAGTGATTTTTCTTAGTTCGTAGTAGCACTTTTATTGCTGAAACCACATAATCAAGTAGGATAAAGCTGTAAAAAGAATCTTTTTAATACTTTAATTTTTCTGTATATATAAAAGAAAATGGAATGTTCACTTCAGAAACATGCCAGGAGTGGTTTGCAATAAGTTTTGTACCGAAAGTGACAACATTTTTGAAAAGAAAAAATTTGCCAATCGAAGTAATTCTGCTGGCGGGAAACACACCCAGTCATCTAAGATGACTCATCTCGGTTTACTATTTTCAACCATTGATAAAATAAAAGTTGATGAGTGAATTTCCGAAGTTACGGTGGCCAGTGATTTTAAAATTAAATATGTGCCACCATATAAACCCACCATCCTCCAATGCAATGTAGTATTAGACAAAATTTTAAAAAGCAGTATGTGGTGATCTACAAGAAAATGGAATAGCTGCCCTGGATTTTGTTAAAGGTATCAGCATGGATATCATATCCATGGATATGAATATCATAAAGTTGTGCCGTGATGATACTATCATTTTAGAAAGCTGGAAAGGCTTACAGCAATTATTGATAATATTACAGATGTGTAAGTGTACGT
>UXGD01003306.1:0-21052 GCA_900474315.1 Torymus auratus | reverse complement strand
ACATAATTTAAAACAGAATTTAAGACAAGTTTGATTATGTTCCCTGCCTTCTGAATTTATTGGGTTGGTGGAAGCAAATGGTACATTTTGTAGAGTATTACTCCTGAAAATATATAACGATTTCAAAAAATTAGCGATAAAGCGTCTTTCAATTTGAATTCAAACATTATAAAAAAAATGGTGTAAAATAAACAAAAAAAATAAGAAAATAATTGTAAAAAAATTAGAAAGAAAATATTATTCTATCAAATTTATGTATGAACATAGTTTTTTCTTAAAGTTTACGAGTTATAAATTTCATTTCTGCAATAAAAAAAATCGATTTTTTGGTCATTTTCCACTGTACTCTACCCTTAAAATAATATCTTTTTGATACGCTGCAGTCCTTTATTAAATCTACAACATGTCAAAGAGTTTTTCTCAGAAAATTCAAAATTGCAAAAGAAAAATGGGACCCTATAATTGTTGGTATGAGGGGGGCCCCGCGCATCATAAAATTAAGAGTTAATGATTCAATAACAACTTTTAGATTACAAATATAGATTACAAGTAATTTCTGCATCATATAACAAATGTTGTATGTTAAATTTCCGATGTATTTACAAAAAATGATTAGCGTATAAATTGTAAAACAAATTTAATTTCTTCATAACGATTTTCATCAAAGTTATGAACTTTCTATAATGCATTAGCTACTTTAAATTGTAAATTGATATAAGTTCAATATAAACATCTATACTTACCGTATATTTTTAATTATTTAAAAATAAGTGAATCGTAAATCTTATTAAACTTTGAATAAGTTCGGGACTCCATGAAGTACTATTTAATATAAATTTCAAAAAACCAGTTAATCCGTTTTCTTATATAAACGATCTGATTTCATATTAAGTTTATGTTCTAGTATATCAGTACGATACTTACTATTGCGGGAAATATAATGCGAACGTTCATGAAACTACAAGTTTTCTTGAATCTTTCGTAAGAATCGTAAGACACATTATATTACTGATTTCAATAAAAAAGATCTTTAATTCGTAAACATATGTACGTAACATCTTAACTTACATGAAATTATGATATAATTTTAATAAAGTAATTAAATTTTAAATAATAATTTACTAATAATTCCAATGTTTAAAATATATAAAAGATCCCTATAATAACCAACATTGCAGATTTCATAAATACAATTACAAAAATAT
Source organism: Torymus auratus (assembly GCA_900474315.1). Classification (NCBI taxonomy): domain Eukaryota; kingdom Metazoa; phylum Arthropoda; class Insecta; order Hymenoptera; family Torymidae; genus Torymus; species Torymus auratus. Next base: position 19,847 of record UXGD01003306.1, on the reverse strand, counting down.
CGTTGTATATGGCAGTTTTATTTTTTCACGCAATGTTAAAAATATATATCTTTTAAGAAGTAGAATAATTCATTTTCTAATTTGTATATTAAATAATTTTAAATACTAGAAAAGATTTAGAAATAATTACAAAAGATTTTAAATGCGAGAATAATTTTTATTATTGCAATTAAAATATGGATAAAAAAAAATAGAAATCCTTTCAGTAAAAATTATAATTGTTCACCACATCTATAGTATTAATAAAATATCAAACATTTAGAAACATTTGATAAATCATGACTAAAAGTTTGATAGCTTTAATCATAATGGACTGCAAAAGGTTATTTTTACATGGACTATAGGTTGCCAGTATTTTAACCATTTATGTAAACTAAAACGCATTTAATACTATAAGTGAGTTATTGTTTGAATTGCAAATTAACAGTGAATAAAATCAACAGTGAAAGAATATAATAAGATAGATTTTTGTAGTAAGGTTATAACTGTCGACAATAAAATATAAAATGTTACTAAATTTTAAGGATTACAAAATACAAATCAAGAAAATCAAGTTATGAAATAATTTTATTTTTATTACACAACAAGTACAATTAACGTAATTTAAAATATTTTCAAGTTTGATAAAAAAGAAGTAAAGTATTTATTTCTTTTTCGACAAAGCTATCTAAAATTAAAAAGAATTTCTTTAAGGGATAACGATGCATCGCCAAAGTATGCATAGTATGGCAGCGACGTAAGAGTAGTTTTTTCAAAGTTCACTAAACTCGATAACTCGCAACTGAAGACGAACCAAGAAACTATAAAACTTATATAATTAATTGGTTAAGTAAGTAAAAGACGCGTTATCGAGTTAAGCTGTATATTCTTATTTTCTTAGCTGCGGTTTGCAACGCTGTTACAACGAGAATCCTTTCGTAAACTCGTCAAATAGAATAAACGCAACTACCTAACGTTTTCTGCTCTCTTACCTTTAGTTATGTGTCTGTATTTTTATGTTTGCATTTATCATCATATCATCATCGCTAATTAATACTTAGTCTTATTTCATTAAACTTTACATTGTTGTTTTATTTTTTCGTATAATAGCTCTATCTTCGATATTCTTATCGACTTTCTTTATTGACTCTCACTCTTCCGCTCTCTTTAAATTCTATCATTCTTATCACGATTTGTTTTTCATTTTTACTCTCACGAGGAATCCGTCTACGAGTTGTATATTTATATATGTATATATATATTATAATTATTATAAAATACATTAGTTTACATTTACAAACAACGTTGATTTTTAAGCATCGACGTCCTGCAACTTTTATGGGAATCTTCGCGATACGCGAAAAACAATGATGTCCAGTAAATGGCAAAGAGTTTTTTTTCTTCGTATTGTCTTTGATGAAATGTTTTAAAGCCACTCGCGGGTACTCATTACGATGCAAAAAAAGTATGATATCAGAGTGAAACTCAAAATAAATTTTGTGGAAACACAATGTTGTTCATTATGTAATAGTAATTTACAAAACCAATTTTGGGTTAAAAAAATTTATTTACTTATAATGTATTACCGTTTCTACGCTACGTTCACTTGTACAAGTAACAACATCGGCTGTAAGTTTATTCCGCTAGGTATCGTTCAAAATTAATTATTCTGCTCCCTTGACTATTTAAGGATGCGTCCTGCGAATTTTCACTGCGGACTTTCAGGACGATTTAGCAGGCACGTCGATAATTAGAACAAGATTTCTATTTTAACGCGCTAAATACATATTTACAGAACCTCTGGCAACGAGGCTAAGATTTTTCTACTTCTGATTTCACTCTTTCTTAAACAGAATCCGGAACGCGCATTATCGCTTATTTTTTTTTTATTTAAGATTAACAACGCATGCCACTAGCATTGCTCCGAACTATTCGCTTTGTTTTTGAAACATTTCTTTGCAGAAACTATCTTTTAAGAATCGAACGAGTGTACGATAGCACTTCGTTATTCAACTACTAAGAGCAAAAGGAAACATCTGAGGCAGTCTTGAACATCCTTTATTTATATGAATTATGAAAAATAATCAGGTCTAAGTGCTACACGCGTGAAAAAATATCATATAGTGTGATATTATCGAAATCGATGTCTACTTTTTTAAAAAGCACGTTACATACGCTAATACATTTCCTCTTACTATCTAGAGATTCATTTTCCATTATTAATGATGGACTACTTTTTTATTATTATAACTATTTTTTTTTCAATGTTCTTTTTGATATTTTGTACTCAAGGTTTTATATTTCTTTAAACACCACATCCTGCATAACAATTTATTATTTGAAAAATTTAAAACATTTGGCACTGCAACAATAATACTTGAATTAAACGTAAGTAAACAATTACTTTTCATAATTCATCTCAAATAATCGCAAATAGATAATCTCTTTCGATTGTTTTGATCGTCAAATATTCGAGGCGACTAAAAGACTAGTGCGAATTCCGGATAGCTCTGCAATGAGGCAAGAACAATTCAACAAATTCTGGCTTTCTGTTAAACAGCCAAATCTTACAAACTTCCAACAAAAAATAGAAAAAGAAAAAGTTATTTTGAAATAGAAGAGAAACGCAACACAGTTACGCTCACAAAATTCTCTCCTCAATATCTTGATTTCTCGTACAACTTTACTTTTTACAGTTATTCTTAAAATAAAACGGAAGCAAAAAAAAACGTAAAACGAAACCTAGTTGCAGGTGCAACGCAAAAACCCTGCGAGATCACGTTAATCTGAAGGCAATTGTCAGATTCGCACAGCAGGATCTGGGGAGCTGGTGCTGCAAATCAGGTATCGTTAACAAACTTGACGATCTTGGCGAATCCATAGAACACGAGCCATCGTCTATAGTGTTAATGTATTTTCTGACCACAGTCTTCTGCGAATCCTCGCACTCTCACGTCCCTACGTGTCCCTAAAATAAAATAAATGTTCTTTAATATTTATAGAATAATAATGTACAGAAATATTATGAATTTTTAACAAAATCAAATATTAATAATCCTGATATTTTAATATTTTTTTTTACTTGAAGTGTATAACTTACTTTGAAACAACCTTCTCCATAAGCATGGAAAGACGTGCATCCGAATGGTTGGGCGGAAGCAATGCTTTGAAAATTTCCTTAACAAGATTCTCGCTTATTCCAGGCGACGTTCGCTCTGCAACTTCAAAGGCACCTCTCAATTCATCCAACGCTCCACTATGTCTGCTACTGTTGCTACCATCGCCGTTGTCCCTTGCGGTATATTGATATTTTCGCTGCAACTGAAATTAAAATGGATATAAAGTTATTAAAATTATACTATTTTAATAGAAATAGAAATATTTTTGTGCATATAAATAAGAGTTTTTTTAATTAAACAATAAAATAAAAAAGTACCGATAAATTCTGTAATTGTATAATTCTTAATACGTAAGTTAGTAATATAAATGATGCGATCAGATCAATAAATATTATTTATAATATTATTAATCAGTTATAAAAGTTTTTAATGTACATCGCAAAACATACTTACATAGTGCATATAAACATTTATTATTTTCTTAACGCAATAAAACCAATCAGCGGGTGGTATAAGGAGAATACTTACATCAGATATAAGTGGAAGAATGACACCGTTGAGAACGGGACTGCGCGGATGCTTCAACTCTTGCGAACTTCTCGGTCTCTGCTGTTTATCGTCTGAAGACGAACGATGCTCCATTGCCGGTACTTCTGATTTGCTCTTTCTTTCCCGCTGCTCTCTGTCATCTATTTCATGACCGCGATCACGGCGACGAATCATATCCTTTACGGCCATCATTGTGTAATCTTGATACTCGCGACTGTCCCGCGAATCAGCCGATGCAGGCGGTTTAGGGGCTGCCTCATGTGGCCGGGACTGAAAGATTATTAGAAAAATTCATTTTTCTGTTCATAAAAAATATATTTGTGATCTATACTATATTAATAAATCTTGCAGAAGTACTATATATTACAAGTGAACTAGATTTTGCAAAGATAATCTGCTGTTGTACATAATTTTAATAACAATTATCTATTGAATTAGAACAAGTATATTTGACAAAATAAAATAAAGGAAAAGCCAATGACAATATATTATTTTCCATATGCTATTGATCAAATTCTGCATATATTGATGTTTTTGAAAGTTTTTATACGTTGTTTTAAAATATCATTATATTTTAACAAATACAATTCTTGGTTCGATGTTTAATTTTAGCTGCGGCGTAGAAAGTCGGCTAACAACATTACCGGCATATGTTTATTCTGGCCATCTCGCGACGAATCCCTCGAGTCGTTCTTGTAGTGGTTGAGATTAGACTCTTTAGGCGGCGACCTCGAGGCTCCGTTCGCGTGTGGCTTGGATTGTTGTTGGTGTTGGTGTTGGTGTTGCTGCTGCTGCTGCTGCTGCGGCGGCGGCGGCTGCTGCTGCTGTTGCTGTTGCTGCTGCTGTTGCTCATTGTGCTGATTGTGTTGAGGCCTGTGGTTTGGCGTGTGGCTGAGCGAGGTGGGCTGCTGCTGCTGTTGCTGTGGTTGCTGTTCCTCGAGAGGCATCATGGGAACGCCCGAGGATCCCTTGACTCCGTGGGGTCCCTTCACTGTCATTATCCACGGCTCGTCCATGTCGCTGTCTTGCTTCGACTCTTCCCTGCGCAGCGCAGACAAAGCCACCATTAGATCAATACTTTGCTTTGTGAGCTCATTTTCACGAATAATGCCGTTATTGTGTTCAATAGGCTACTTTGTAATTTTTAATGATGACATTGATTGGCTTTAATATGAATTATTGATTATTCAAATTATCTAAAGCATGCTTTTATACAATATTTTTTTAATGAATAGAATATTCTTCAATCAACAAATTGAATTACTTTCTTTACTATTTAAATTATCATAACTTATATTTCATGAAGCGAAGTCGATAAAAAGAAATGTCAAAATACTAGTCAAGTCCGTGAGCCGCGAAAAATAAGACAAACAAGTATATATATACGTGGATAATCAAACTATTTGCAACGTCACCAGCAAGATTGCCGGAACGATACTTACGAGTCCGAATTCTCACTCTCCGTCTCAGACTCCTCGCTGCGCTGAGACTTCCACTTCTTATACCTGTCAATCAGGTCAATCAGGTACGAGTTCTTCTTCGCCTTTCTGATGAACTGGAACTTCAACAGCTCCTTCGCCGTCGGCCTCTGAAACACGTGAAAAGGAAGCTGACGTCATGGTTTCTCGTTTGAGAGAAGAAAATGTTGAACTCTTTCATTTCTAGACTTTATGTCGTAGAATCATAAAGTTTGATAAAGAAAGCTAATGCCTCTCAGAACTATTGATAGGGCTCTTTTAATTTATTTTAACTTGACGCGAGTGGCATAATAATTTTTTGTTTTTAACATAGTTTTTCGATGGTTACATTGATAGAAAAAATGTTTGTTAGCAATTGTTAAATTACAATTCAAAGAATAATATACGATAAGACACCAATTTTTCTTTAAAGTATTATAAGATAATACTGTGGGGGGATTGGAGATTTTTCGTAGATTATCGTGGTTCCCGGTATTATCATGGCAAATTGTATAATCTCGTTCTTGATCGGCTACATGCGACATACCACTTTTAATCTCGTTTTATCAAGCTCTTATTTGAGCAGGAAATAAAACTGTCATTAATTATCGTATTTATTTAGTGATAGAGATTAAGATTTTGCAAATATTTTAAAAATTATATCTATATATGCATGATATATAAAACAGTTCGTACACAATATTAAAACCTTAACTTATCTAGTTTCAACAGATGGAAAAAATTCTATTTATAAATAGAGGCCACCGTGTAATCGTAAGTTACTCTGTACGATAATGAATATAAAGTTTTACAAATTATTATTTTATCTATTACTCAACGAAGAAAAACTTATATTGCAATATTTTTATTGCTTATATTATGGCACTATGATAATTGACAGTTTAGGCGATTCTAAAAATCCATCTATTTATACAACAAGTCGCGAAAAAAATACCCACTCATTCTTTAACGAGATTTCCCGAGAAATTGTTATTTTTACATCAAGTCGCGATGGGTATCTCGGTCTTGGATTTTTTCACTTCAAACAAAAGGTCAGAGGGGCCACGAAGGCAAGGCCAACAATATATAGTAGCAGCAACACACTTACATTCTCCGGATCTTTATTGAGGCACGCCTCGACGAACTCCTTGAACTGTTTGGTGTAGTTGCCAGTGAGCTGGGGCGGATTGTTCTTCGGTATGAGGAAGAGCACCCTCATCGGATGAAGCTCGCTGTTCGGTGGCTCGCCCTTCGCCAGCTCGATCGCCGTGATGCCCAGGGACCAAATGTCGGCCTGCAAAAGTTCAGTCGTTTAGCTACCGCGAGATCCCTGCGAGGTTTTACCAAGTCTGGCATGCGCATCCTTAGTGGGATTTCACTTAGCCAAACTCAACCGGAGGACGTCCGTCTTTTGGTTTAACTTTGGTGGGATAAAGAGCTCTACGATAATTAATTGTTATTTGAAATGCCACTGTGATCCGCCGTATGGATGTAATGCAGGAAAAGGTAATCTTTTTAAAATTCTATGAAATAAATTCGACCACTAATTCCACTGTTTATCGCCATTTGACACGAAAATCTTCAAAATCTCCAAAAGAACAGTTAAACCAAAACACTTGAAAATAATATGCCCCGTTTCGCTCTTTAAGACAACAAACTGATTGATTTATAGAACGAACAGTCCTCCGGTATCAAGGTCACGTTATAGCCATCTATCTATCTCAGCGCGGAAAATTCCGCCAAGAAAGAAGTAGGACGAAAAAAGGAAGTTGAGAGCAATTCGATACTCGTAAAAAGTACCCTTGAAATTAAGAGCCAGCCCATCCCCCGCTTCCAAAACTTTCAAAAAGTTTTCAGTGTGATCCGAAAAAAAGTAGCGAATATACACCCGACTGACTCTTGAGCGCGGGCTCTCGGGGCCTGTGAGAGACGAAAGAAGTCGGAAAATACCTTGGAATCGTAGGCGGACTGTTTGATAACTTCTGGCGCCATCCAGAAGGGCGTGCCGACGAATGTGTTTCGCTTGCTGGTGGTGTTCGTCAGCTGGCCCGCCACGCCGAAGTCCGCCAGCTTCACGTCGCCCATCTCGCTGAGGAGAACGTTCGCCGCTGGAACAGGTCGAATGCCAAGCTTTTAGAATTTCGTTTATACATGTATAGATATGCGCAATAAGGTGAGCTAGCGCGCACTGCTGCTCGTCCTAGTTTTTTAAAGGCGCAATTTCGCCTCGCGGCGTATACTGCACTACTCCAATAGATCCATGGTTAATGTATGACAATATAAAGGTTTTAGTACGCAAAATTAGGAAGTTATTATACATGGCTTGCGTGTTTTTAACGTAGTTAATATTTTTTGAAAAATCATTATTTATTTGAAAATCATACTGATATGAGAAATATAATAGATATTGTTACGTTATTAATGCTTCAAATTATAAACTTGTACTAAACTTTTCTAACTTGTTAAAACTTTCAGGTGTTTAAAGAGAAAGCAAAGCGTCCTTTGGGGCACTTCAACACTGTAAAGTTTCGTAAAGATTTTCGGCGTCTACAAAGTTTCCCGTATAACAATAATAAACTCATTATTTTTAGATAGATTAGTTTGAGACATCATTGACAAGGTAATAAGCAAAGTATTTTCTTAAGACAGTTACTTATCTTGGCCGGTTTAATAAAGTTTCATCATTAGCCCGGGCCATTCATCAAAACTTGGAGTGCACAATAAAACGACGTGAACTCGCTCTCCCTCTCGCACTTTGGACGAAATTGAACTTTGCTCGTGCGCCAGAAGCGAATTGAAACTGTAGCGGCGTGTCTCGACGTGCGTTATCTCTATCTCCCAAAACCACGAGGATATTCAGCAGAAGAGATTTAACTCTTTACGGACATTTTCTTACTTATTAAAGTCTTTCGTCTGAATATCTCGCCGTAAAGTTTTATTGCTCAAGTTATATATCGCAGAAAAATTAGATATATATATATTTGCTTTTAACGTAATTAGTTTCGGGCGATAAGTTAGTGAAGCAAGTCTTTGACTTGGTAAATGATAATTTTCGAAACATTTGAATATGCAAGTTTGAACGTTGCTGTTTAGATAAAGTTTGGCTGAAGGGTCTTAGCTTGTTAACAACAACGAAGCCATAAATTACAAATCTACATAACACATTATACTTCGTTCAATATTCATCGCGAAAGCGTTAAATCAAATCTTTCATTATTCAAAAGATTGAGTTTGAAAATTACCTAAACTTACGTAGAAGTTGCATAAATACAAGAAGTTTAACTTTGTAGAATGTAAAACCATATAGGATATTTGGCCAAAGCGAAATATGTAAATGTTCGCCGCGGTAACGGTATATACATTTCCGAGTAAAAGTAATTGAAATTAGAAAAAGGGAGAAGGAGCGAGCGAACGCTGCGCGTGTGTATAAGAGCTCGCGGCGAGGTCGACGACTGCTCTCCTACAGTATAAGTATAATAATATTCGAGTTCAATTTCCGAAAGGCACGCGCTCTTCTCCCCGTTCGTTTGTCTCAGATCTCAACTCACCTTTGATATCACGGTGCAGCTTGCGCTCGCTGTGTAGATAGTCGAGGCCCTTGAGGACTTCTCTGAGGATGACCGCGATGTGCATCTCCTCGAAACTGCCGGCCTTCATCAAGTCCAGGGCCGAGCCCCCACCCAGGTACTCCATGATGATCCATAGCTTCGTGCCCTGCAAAGCGAATGAATAAGTTATGAGTGACGTATAGTCTCGAGACACGCTTCCTTGCGAGAATTCACCGACTGTGTAATTCAATGCTTTTCGCCGCGGCTAATGAGATACAGGCTACATGGAGCTACACTCACTGACATCCTACTCCCGATTATTAACATTTCGCCTTTCAGCGGTGGCAGAACTTGTTCTTGTCTTGTTAGTTTTGTTTGCTTATTTTTTTTTAGTTTAGATGCAGAAAAGTTGGTTTATCGCTCGACCAGTGAATTATGTTACAGGTATTAAAAAGTTTACGCTTTGAATTTTTAAGTGGGCCGCAATGAAAACTTCTGTTATCGCTCATAATATTTTCAAATGTGGAAAAGTTGCGTTAAAACTGATTGATGTTTCTTTTATCTTATATAGAGATAGAATCCATCGCTCTATTTAAGTATGTGAGATTTATTTTCCAAGAAAATGTCAACTCTGCGGTTAATAGTGCACTATAAGAAAATATCTTTCAACTGTTAGTGACAAAGTACGCCTAATAAGTTAGTAATAATGAAAATATTTTTATTTAACATTAAAACAATACGAGAAGCGAATTTCAAACATCTCCATTAAGAATCCCAAAACAAAAAAGCATAGAAAGTCTCGATAGTCAATAAAAGCTTCAACATATCGGATAGGAGACTTTAAATACGCGCTGGGTACCGGGTATCAATAAACAAATCAGCCGCTGGCTCTAAATATACTGCGAAGCAGCAGCATTTACAGTTAAAGCGTCACGTACGGAACGGCATGCAAATGAATTCAGCCGATTAAGGCATTTTCAGCCAATCAGGCGGCCGGCACGTATACACGCGCTCACAGCTCTATAAATCGCATTAAGCTCTAAAAATACTAGCCCAGGCTTTTTCCGCACGCAGACCGCTAGAGCACATACACATAATAAGGTTCCCTCTTTCTCTCTCTCTTCTCTTTCTGGCGCACATCGACGCGCGACGCGACTATACTCGTAGCGTTCGCAGGAGGTAATACGATTACTCACGGAGGATTTTCGCGCGGGTTTCGATCTCCGATGCCCCATATGTGTGCGCGCGCGTGCAACCGGTGAGAGAGAAGGATAGAGGATAGCTCCGGCTATATACGATTATCCGCGCGTGGAGGTAGAGGCGACGACGGCGCGCACACAAGCGCGGTTGTGTATTGACCGGCGCTCGAGGCGCGGGTTATAATTATAACCCATATCGATGACTAACCAGTCTTCGACCGCCGCCGCCGCCGCCTGTGCTTCGTACAGCGGGTTACGACACTGAGGCCAATCTGGATTATGTCCTAGCGGGCGTGCGCTGCTTTCATCTCCCTCGTATACTCTAGATCGTGACCGGTTCGAATCTTAGGCTGGTATTTGTTTGTTCAAGCGGGTCTTATTTGCGTAAATGACGACAGGCTGGGTGTTGATCGAGTAGCATTTATGGGTCGTACTGATCGAGATAAATACACGTGACAAGGTGTCATATATGCTTGTCCTCCATTTCAACAATTAGTAATAACTTAATTGTGGATTGTATATGATGTGTGTCAAAGGTTCGCGACTCGTTTTCAAATAATATTTATGGGAGTTCTAAGAACACTTCATTTATTTTGGCAGATGTATGTTCATTCTGAAAAATTGATTGGTAAATTTCATTCTACAAGACAGCTTTAAAAAGTCGTACAATTTTCCAGAGTGCAAAAGACAATAAACTTGAGAGCGTTGTAAAAGAAAATTCAATATTTTTATTGGCGAAAGAAATTATAGGGGTGTCTGATCTGAGCCCACCCCTTTATTACTTATTTAGTGTTTGAATCAAGTTATATTATAAAAATGTTGTAAAAATTTTATTCTTTATTACATGGATAAGGATAAAGTCGATAAGCCATTTCTTTCAAAAAATTTTGGGCATTACTTCTGGAATATTTCCCATATAATGAGAATAAAAGAACTTCCAGGGCAAAAAAAGTGTATTTTTATGCACGATCTCTCCCTGGCTACAAATCAAACTAAAATGTTTCAGATGTCTTGTAACAAAGTTGTACATGCAAAGCCGAGTCACGATTTAACCTTTATTCATCTTGCCTCAACGCACACCCTGTTTTCTTCATCTGGAACATTATGTAACGACCTTTTCAATGCTTCTTATCCAAACGTTGCTCAATCATTTTTCAATTCATCAATAATAATATTATTCTTTGAAACACATCGCATGAATCTTTTTTTATATAATTTTCGTTTATAGCGAAGCGTACGTAAAAATAGACGTAGAACAGTAATTTTACGTTCACTTTTATATAAGAGTTAATAATCTTTTAAAAATAGCTCCGACACGCAGAGTTAAAAATAAATAATAAACAAAGCCCGATCAATCAGAAAACTCCTAGTCGAATCAACGATGCAAATTCAATTATCCCGTAAATCTTCATTATATCCCCTTTTCATCCCTTCGATCCAGGATGAACCCTAGAACTTTTATCCCCACCCGTTTCTTGCCTTTTCTCATCCCGGCAAAGGATGCACGCGACCCATCAGCAGCGCGCATTATAGAAGCAACCGCAGCAGTGGCAGCATCAGCGGCTTGTTGGTATTCCACGAGTACGAGAAAGCCAATGAGGTGATAAGAGAGCAAGGACACGAGCAGCTCGCACGCTCTCGTGCCTTTGTTTATTTTCTCTTTATATATATAACACACACATGTACACGCGCAGAGTCGCCTATACCTTTTTGGGTCAATGTTTTACGATACGCGGCCCTTTAACACGCATGGATTTTCTCGCGTCTCTTTTCTTTTTTACGTTCATGCGCACGTTCGCTCGCGTGCTAAAATGCGTCCCCCCTCAATATATTCTTATCAGCAGGGTGCCAGCTCTGAAAGGAATGATTTCATCATCGCCCGGGTCGCCATGTTATTATTATAATCGGAATAAGGAAGTCCGACCCGAGTGCGGCAGCCGCTATATATTGCGGCAGAAGAGGGAGGACTTGAAAACAGCGAGTTCCTGCGGTAAATGGGAGATTTAAGTGCCAATAATTTTCTTTCCCGGTGAGAGAGGAAGAGAGAGAGCTGTACTACTGCTGGCGCTCGTTGCGACGCTATCTCCTTGATGGAGCCGTGACGCGGAATAAAACTAATAGCGAGGATAAAAATAGGAGGGGAAAAATAAGGATTGAGGGCTCGGAAGCGAGCGCGCGGCTACGACGTCTTCTGCAATCCAGTAGTTTTTCAGTCTGGTAATTGAATAGAAAATTAATTGGATTAGCACACGCTGGAAATTGTCTTTACTGTTATTGGAAATATACTGATATGGCTTCTTTAATGGAAAAACATTCTATTGTTATCGCATTGCCTATTTCGTTCGATTTTCCAAAAATAAACTTGTAATTACTATCTATGCTTCCACAATATTTCTGAAATATTTTAAAGTAGCCAAACATACATTTTCAAGTAACTACGAACATAACCATTTGTTATTTTGTTCTTGTGTTATTTATGTGTCATAGATATATACGTAGTATACATTTTTGTTATCTATATAAAAGGGTACTTGACAGAATCTAAAAATATACGCAACGTGTAATTTTATATTGAACCTTTGCAATGAAAAAAGGCGTACGTTAAAATTGTTATCATCGTAAGCTAAAACTTCCCTATGTTAATAAATGAATGAATTGTTAAGCCAGAAAACTTTCTATTGTCTCGGCTATACACGTGCCGGGAATAAATTATCTTTTGCTACGTAATTTAAATAACAGATAGGAAAGAGATTGTTGGGCAATAAGACAAATTGTAAAAGTTTTACTGTATGAATAAATTTTCCTTGACTACAATAGAATATTTTTCGAAAAATAATACCCACTGTAGCGACCATAATTTTATCACAAGACTATAATAAAGATATATTATTATTTAACGTAACCTAAAACGGGTACTCCCTTAATTCCTAATGACGAAGAAAACATCTTACTCGCCACATCGCTAAAACAGATATTCAAGTACTTAACTTTAAAACCTCTATATATATACACGATCCAAGGCCCTCGACATCCTTGTAAATTTTCCCGGCTCCCTACTCGCGGACTTTATATACCGCGAAGTTTCCCCAACCACTCGAAGATTTCTCCCGTTATACCTATAGTTCCTTGAAAAATTCGTCGCGCCGCAGACGCTCGTCCAGACCCTTCGCGACTGGAAGGCCGTAAAAGCACACAGACACACAACAGACTTCCATCCCGCGGGAGGAGCGAGAAAAGGGCGCGCATAAACAACTTCGCAATCGTGAAAGTTTCGAGAGCCTCGCTCGCGCGCGCATATTTACCGTCCGTCTGCGCGCGCGAGTAGCACACACCTTCGAGCCGCGATTTTCCAGCGTAGCGAATCGAAAGTACCTACCCGGAGAGCTTTTTCCTCCCCCTTTATGTTTTCGAGTTCGAGGATAAATAACACGATTATTCCGTGATTTGCTTTCAACTTTATAGAGGAAAATTGTTGTGACGGACAAGCTGAAACTTTATACATTCACTCGTTAAAGTGTTGGTAAATATTCCATTTTAATATAAGCTCCAATCTAAAATCCTCATACTCTCTGATGCGATATTTGATCACGGTATGTGCCCGCAGCGCATGCACACGTCTCAGGATATAAAATAATCACGGTAATAAAACACAGCGAGCCACGCAACGTAAATCACCCTTATTACTCTAAACAAAAGAAAAGCACGGCCGCGGCTCTGCGATCAGTTTCACTTTGTACGCGCGCGTATCATTTTTCATGCAGATACGCGCGGCTTGTAACCTCGGCCCTTATACACGAAGTCAGCCTGGCACCGAGAGTTCGTTCAACTCGCGTGCCTCGGTTTGTTAAATCACCCTCCCCAGCGCGATTCTTACACATCAGGGCTGCTTTATTCCTTTCTCTCCCCCTCGTCGTTCCCCGAAAGATTAAACGCGCCCGGGAGACGAAAGATGAAGATGGCACACGAGGAGGGATATAACACGCGGCGATCGTGCGAGGAATCCGGGGGGTGGAGGTCGTGACAACGGCACGAGGGGAACATGTTGGAGAGTGTCGCGCGCAGGGGAGGAAGGTCGCCGCAAGCCTTGAACCTTGAACTTTAAGGCGACAATATGACTTTGAGAGACACAGAACTGTGCTCCGCCCCGCTGGGACACGGAGGAAGAAAGAGCGCCGCGTGGAATCCTTTTTTCATAATCGCCCCCCTGGCTCTTTAACGTGAATACTTTTCGCGCGCTTCAGAGAAAGAGAGAAAGCGTCGTGTATTCAGATCTCTTTTATAAAGGATCAGAGGCAAGTGATGCTAAAAGGGAGAAAAAGGTTGTTATGCAAGGATAGAAGGGGGGTGGCTGAAGCAGTGAAGCTCTCAAAGGAGCGCCGTTCTTGTTTTCTTTTAGTTAATCGTTTAATATTACGTTTTAATGAAGCTAATATGAAGGGAGCGAGCACTTCGTTATAATGTTTCTCGTCAAACGCATTTTTAAAGGAGTTGAGCAATCAAGTTTTATTAAAAATTTGCTCAACGTTGGAGCGTAAATATTTTCCTACGGTTCTCTGACTTTACCTTTTCCAAAGCTTCATTATTTTAAAAAGACTTGATTAAATACTAAATAAAATGAAAGTAACTACTTCATTCTTACGTCTATTTGTTTTTCCGAACAAGTAATTTCCCAACATTGATCGAAACGACTTTTAAAATTTGTTATCCTCTTTTGTTCGAAACGAACGTCAAGGGCTGCGTATATGTATATACGGCCAAGTTGGCCGGCAAAAACCGTGGGAAATTAATTCTCCTGACCTCCGCGTTATCAATCTTATCGCGGCCGATAAACAATGCGCACTCGGACACCCGCATTATGCTATGGCATGCCGCAAGGATTAAAACGAACGCCCATGGAAAAGCACGCGCATTTCCAAGTTCATGCATAATGAATCGCACCTGGCAAGCTCTCTTTCTCTCTCGTTTTTTCTCTCCCTCTCCTCCACTCGTCTTTTTCTGCAGCGGGAGTGGCGCTGGCAGTGATGGACGACGCGGCGGAATTAATCTCCGCGGTGCAACGTACAATATTGCGCGCGAGAGCGCGATTTTCACGCAACTGCTGTCTCTCTCTCTCTCTTTCTCTCGATTCGATATTAAACGTCGATAAATCGGGAGGGGCTTAAAAAGCGCAAAGAGGGGAGAGAATCGTTTTAGCGGATGCGCCCAAGCGAACGAACGGGACGAGCCAACGGTGATGGGAATGAAATTTGCGTTGAGAGGGACGACAGCTTTTCTTCGTTAGAGTACAAGAGCGTGCGCGCGAGCGAAAAGTGCTTGGTAATTGATGGACAAGCCATTTTTCTTCGTCGCTCGTGTGTTGTCGCTCTCTTTCTCTCACTCATCCCGCAGGCCACACGTGTTTTGCTGTTTTGAATTTTAAATGCGATTGTTGCCAACGCGCGCGTTCATGCAAAAGTTAATTCCTTTTTCACGTCGCGCGCATGTCATTGGTGAGTTGATGTATATTCGCCGAGTATGTGTTGAACAATTTCGTCACGTGACTAGCGTATGTGTTTATTGTGAGGACGATAATTTACCGAAATTGTCGGAGGATTTAACGGTTTAATTTCAATAAATAATAACATTTTCTAGTATACAGCACAAATAACAGATTTGTAATCTAAACGAACAAGGTAAACTAGATTTTCATTTCAGTAAACAATTTTCAACATTTAAATCGATTGAACTATATTTATTCTGTACTATTTAATCATAGTAATAGCCTTTTTAAACAGCAGGCGTTCCAACATTAATTGAGAGACCCACTTAAACCATTAACCCAATAAACAATGGCTTTGAAGTGCCATTGAATAGAAAAGTATATGCGAAAACGTTCAGCTGCTTAACGAGAAAAAAATTGATGCCATTCCACAGCATTAAAGCTCCATTCATGCCACAATAAGCATGACAAAAAGAAAGCAGTCAAGAGGCTCCTCTTGGTAGCCATCTGAGCCCTCACAAGGAAGTCCGCGATGCGCGCAGAGACACGAGCAGCGGCGGCTTCCATTGATCGAAACGCTGACCGACGAACGTACGTTTACCTCTCGGTGCAATTGCGCGAGGCGCGCGCGCAGAAGAATCAGAAGCGGGCGCGCCTTGGCGAATACGACCAAGCCCCATTAGCGGCTAATAATAAACTGCACCGCTAGGCCGCTGCGCAGTTACGTAAAGCCACCGATCGCTGGACAGTCAAGTCCGCGAGGTTCAAGACCTTGGCTTGCGCGCGGAGGAGAGCGGCTAGACGAAAGGTGAAAGCGGAAGATAGAGAAAGACGAATGGCGTAAATATAGTCGTGTCGAAAAGTTGCAGAATGTATAAGCACGTGCCGATGACCTGACAAGATACGCCCACGAGCGCGGCGGAGTTGACGATGAATGGTCATGTTATCGACGAAATTGGAAAACGATTGCAACAGGCGTTTTCGAATGTACCGCCGGCGTTTAATCTCCTGTTGGTAATATTTTTTTTTAAAGAAATTTTTTATGATTTTCGAGTTTTATACTGGACTTGTTTTTATAAATAAAAAACGATTTTTCATTTTGGATTTAATTAAAGTATAACCAAAAAGCGTGTATATTTTCTTGTTGAGAGAATGTGAAATTGCATGAAGCATTTGACTTCTCTTTATAACTATGCACAGCGTTTGTAGTATCTGGAGCGGAATCATTTTAAACGTTAAAATAGAAATTTTTAACCAAGGTAACTAATTTTTAGAGAAAAATGCATTTAATTCTATACGATTGTTTGAGACAAGAGAGTTGGTTCATAGTAAACAATGAAATGAGCTTAACTCTTAACGACGTTAATTAACCTGTTTTCTTTTTTATTACTCAATAATTTATGCTGCTAATTTAATTATCTATGAATTATTATATCCAGCTTAATATTTAGCACTTGTAAATGTGAAAAATTAGCAGTAATATTTATTGATAATACGTAACTGTTTAGAACTGCAAATTAACAAATCCTCGATTCTTTTCAGAGCTGTAAATAGCTTGACATAACATATGTTTTCTAGGACAAAAATTGTCGGCAAACCTCTTTACGATATAAAACTACTATATTTCATTTTACATAGCAATAATTTAAATATTTTGACTTTTCTCAAAGCGTTTCTTTTATACGTAGGTTATATATTTCAAATGAGGATTATGCAGGTACGGTAACTGAGATAAAAGAACATTACCACAGTGAGAAGGCAGTGTAGCGATCTCGGACGGAAACTACTTTCGGGATGATAAATTTGAAAGAGATGGATGTGGTTAAGCAGCTTTCATTTAGTGTTTCCAGATACGTATTTCAGCTTAGAAAGGATTCATAAATTTTGACTGATAAAAGCTTCTCCATGCGCACGCGAGATATCAGCGTGCACGGCGCGGCTGAAAATCATTTTAAGAAGTTAAGAAAACTAATCGGCTTAAGCCATTCATGAATATTGCATTAAACGAAAAGTTCTACAATCAGATCCAGTATACTGTAGAAAGAATTTACAGTACTTTTAAATTATAACTGAAGAAAGGTAAAAAAAAGAAATATATTGTATCTAAAAAATAATTGAGACATCACAATTCAACGAAGGAAAAAAAACTTGAATTTTCAAAAAAAGACATATAACTGAACGGACAGTCTTTTCAAATCCATTCCTATTGTTCCACGCTGAATCTTCAACATCTATCCTACGCCGTGTCACCGCAAACATCCATTAAACATTAATTGCTAACTTTCTAAACGTCAATGGCATCGACGTGCCTCCTACCCTTCAATAAAACGTCGAAAGAAAAAGTCCCAACTGGAGGAGTAGAATAGAAGAAAGGCTTGGGCAATAGGTAGGTGCGCCGCCGCGACACTATATACACATCTTTGCAGCAGGCGAGGAGAAAGAAGCTCTCGCCTTCGACAACTGTCATTGGCTCTCTCTCTCTTTCTCTTCGCCGTGGCTTTAATAGCTGAGTACTCGCGCGGAGGAAACCAGCACGGAGATGACATCAGGCCTAAGCGTGGGCCGGCTTCTGCGATAGACACGCGCGCCGTGTCATCATCGGGCTTCGCAATTGCATTGTTTTCCTACTCGCGTAGAGGTGGCGCGAGAATGTACGTACATATATACATACTGCTATAGGAGGTGAAACTCGATTAGCCGGATTATTGTCCCTAGAATACGGAGATCGTCTTTCGGTCATCGATTCGACGCGTCGCCCTAATGCGTGGGGTGGACTCGAAACAGAGGGATTGAGGAGAGTAGGCTGCCGCCCTGTAGCGATGTTTGGTAGAACAAAAAAACTTGAAAAGAATAGCGCGTTCTCCAATATATTGTGAAACGTTGACGCTATACCTCATACTCATTCAATTATTAAAAATTTTAAATTTGATATCCATAATTTTGGTTAGAACTTGATGAAGTATAAGAATTGTACCTCAGTTATTCACAATACTAGGATTATGCTTCATCGATGCATATTGTACATACAAAAAGGCGTCGATCGTTAAGCTGTAGATTGCTCCCTGCTATTTGGACGTTGATGTCTACGGCATGTGACATAAACATCTAGAACGTATTTGCTCGCCTGGGGATGTTGGAGGAAACGTAGTAATATCTCGGGTTTCTCTATACAAGATGGAAATCTGACTGATGAGAGGAGGGACCACTCTGCGGTGTCATACCATTAAAGAAAGGTATGAATGTTAAAATCTGCTCTAATAAACTGCCTTTCTAAATATAAATCAGTGGAATTTAACTGAAAGTCAATTGTTAAAAGCTAACGTATACCAAAATGTCCCGGAACAATCGGAATTACGGATAGAGAGATTACCGAATTACAAAACAACAATCAATTTTGCAAATTTCTTATCTTTCATTTGATACTAATATACTTAGACGAAAATAATTTCTATCGAATCGCAAAGCTGATCATTATTTAATCAATAGCTTGGTCGCTCTTTTATAACAACGAACTTTATTTGTGTTTCGACCTTTAAAATTAATATTATTTTAATCCATTCAAAAAGTCTAAATCTTATTTCATTTCATTTTGAATATATCTTATAAGATGAGATTTATGCTATTTCTATACGAATCATAAAAACTGTATTTCAGTAG
Source organism: Torymus auratus (assembly GCA_900474315.1). NCBI lineage: Eukaryota > Metazoa > Arthropoda > Insecta > Hymenoptera > Torymidae > Torymus > Torymus auratus. Next base: position 860 of record UXGD01003306.1, on the reverse strand, counting down.
AATTATAGGGTTAATTTGGAATACCTATAACTAGATTGCAATGAAATTCACTGATTCATTTTAAGTGAGAAGGTGTATAAATAAAAGTAAGGTATTCATCATTTTCGTTAAAGTATAAAACTTTTATCAGCTATAAGCGTGAACCAGGTATCCATATTAGTTTCCAAGTACTACATTTTATATATGTACATTAAAATGGAATTTTCCCGAGAAGCGGATTACCGTGCAAATCTATGAACTCAATAGCGCCCTTGATATGCGCATCCAGAAAGAACATAAGTTGATATCGGTATCCATTTTTATTCACGACTCGATTCGGTAAGCGGATTTATTCATCCGTCGTTCTTTTTGCACGGCATTTCTCTTCCGGTAAGTATGAATAAGAGCGAGATGAAAAAGTCAGGCCAGATATGCGGTATAAAAGTAGAAGACATATGACTTATGTAAATGCGCGATCCCTCGACAAATTTCCAAACAACTGAGCGTGAGACACGAGATAACAAAGAAAATTATTATGTTCTTAATATGTAAATGTCTTATAATATTTTACTGAATTATTGATACTTTTGGAGTTGCGCGCGTATAATTTTGCATATAATAAAAAAGGAAAAAAAATATCGATACAAATATATGTTTTAGATGATAAATGATTTCAATTTTTTGGCATAATGTTAGAATGCATAAACAATGTTATTCGGCTCATCAGTTCATTCTTACCGAGTGAATGAATTACACAGTGTTTCGTTAATTTAGACTATAAGATTTGAACACTTTTTTTACATACTACTTCTACAAACTTTAGAGTCTCGCATCTTGAAATTTTCAAGACAACTAGAGTATTCTATTAAGCAAGGAAACGA
>UXGD01003305.1:0-21059 GCA_900474315.1 Torymus auratus | reverse complement strand
AAACCCCATTTTTATCGAAAATTGTTCATTTTAGACATAAAATAGCTTGAATCTCGGAAAGAAAGGCTCATTCACAAAAACCCCGAGACACGTGTCTCATTATTTGACATAAAGAAGTAACTCCTGCAGTTTTAGCCAAATCCAGGACCCGCACCCGCACCATCTCCTTGTAAGTTTTTTTTTCGTTCTATAGGTCGCAAAGTAGACGAGAAAAATATCGAACCAACGTAGTTTTATGTCACTGATTTAACGTATGTTTTTTCTTATGGAAATTTAACATGGGGAAAATGGGCAAAAAATAGTCAACTAATGGCGTCAACGAATTTTCTACAAGACAAAAAATTAAACTAGAAGAAAAAATCATTAATTTAAGTTAAGAATTTTAAAAATTTGACTATATTCTGTGTACATTTAAGTTTTACATATAAAGATCGTCTGATTTTTGACGGTCCGGAGATTAACTCTTTTCTTCTACTTTAATTTTCTTTTTGGAAATTTGTTGGCGCCTTTGGGAACTACCTAAATACTGGTTAATCATTTGTGACCAATTTTTGCACATTTTTCCCATATTACTTTTCCATTTCAGTTTCTGTAAAATTCTTCATATGTAACAATGTATTGTGATTTTTAGTTACAATTCATGTTATTATTTGAACAATCATTGCCAGGATATAATATTATTTAATCTCATTCTCTAAATGAAAACTAACAAAAAATCGGTCACACATTCGCAGAGTGTAGTAAATACCTATATTTAATTTTTAATGAGACAGAATAAAATTTAAATTATCAAGTGAATATTTTCTGAATTATTACTTCTTTTATTGCTTAACATTCAGCGAGTAATACAGCTAACACATTTTTATTAACCATCCCTATCACTTCATCCTAAGCTCCAAATCAAATTACCAAAAGATTGGTTACAACAAATACCTATTAACACATTCCCCCTAATCTACAATTGTCATCGCAGTACTCGAAGTGGTAACTGGTCAGCGAGGTGGCAACTACCAACGACTGCGCAGCAGGAATTCGACGGAGGAGTTAAACGGCGACGTCAAGTATTCGATATGCTCGGCGCGAAGTTCGGACGAGGACTCGATCAGCAGCACTGGACGTTACGCCGTCTCGCAGTGGGAACAGCATAAGGTCCTGCTGAGGAGGGCGTTCATTTGCATCGCGCGAGATAACGTGGGTTTTTGTTGTTACTTGTTTTAGTATTATTATATATTGTCGGCTTAGTAAAAGATAATACCAATTCGGAGTCTGATAGTCTGATGCTTCACTGATAAAAAGATATCTTAGCAGCAAGAAGTAGAATCTACTTGATCCGAAAGATTTGCTTCGATCAAGAATAAAATTTCCTTCGAGTCCGTCTACTTGCCACAAGCGGATTGCTACTTAATTCAAGTATCAGTATATTAAAAAAACGTGAGGTCATTTTGAATTATTAAAAAATGAATAATTCTCAGTCCGAAAATAAATCTATTGTATTCAACAATCATATTTTTACTTGATAGAAAAAAAAACATTCTTAATAGTATAAGAGGAAATCAATTATACTCAATAATCAATTGCACTCATCAGATTGTTCATTAATAATGAAGAAATCTAATTCTAAATCTAATCATGTGAAGGCAAACAAAATTTTTAACGTATGACAAGATAAAATTTATTTGCAATTAGTAGATAATATCTCCTCGCTGCAGAAATAATTATTTTTTTCTTGAAATGTAACTATCATTGAATAGATCAGAAAAGGTCGATATAGTAGCTGTTGGTAGATTTTGTTTTAATGGAAGCCGGTGTTTCTCAAGTAGATTCTTCTACTTGCTTCCAGTATCAACTTTTTTCAGTGTTCGAAAAGGCACCAACTCAAGAGTCACTATTTTCAGATTCAGGATAAAAGTATTTACAAAAACTTTACTTATTTGAATTGACTTCTTGAACTTGAATAAAAGACATCTAGTTTGAATTTCGAGATAGTACCTTTTTTTACCAAGCCGACAATGTAGACAGAAGTAAAAATCATTGCTAATTTTTGTTTTTAATCAACAGACATTGACCAAGTTGAGGCTAGCAGCTCACTTAATTGTAGCTATTCTCCTGGGATTGATCTTCTACGATTTCGGCCAGGATGCGAGTAGAGTACAGAGTAACATCGCCTGCGTCTTCTTCTTTGCCTTGTTTCTGTTCTTCGCCAACGCCATGCCGTCCGTCCAAATGTGTAATGTTTCTTTAAATTGAGGTTTATCTAATCTTATCATATAAAGTTCTTGTACTTTATTAATACAATACATATTCGCCTTTATAGTCCCTCCGGAGGCAACAGTTTTTGTCAGGGAAAACACGAACAACTGGTACTCCCTCGAATCTTACTATATTACTAAAGTACTCTCTGATCTTCCATTGCAGGTATAGTGAAAAACGTTCTGAAAAAGAAATATTAAAAAAAGTACATGTATAAAGTATAAATTGTTAACTGTAGATAATCTGCCCGACTGGTTTCCTGGCGATAGCCTATTATATGACCGGCCAACCCCTCGAATTACCGAGGTTCTTTCAAGTCTGGCTCATCTGCACGCTTTTCACAATTATGGCGCAATCGTTTGGCATCGTCACCGGAGCAGCTTTTAACACACATGTAAGGATGTATAAAAAGGCGTTCATAATACTTAAATCGCCTCATTAGAATAAAATTCATTTTGCAAATGAAGATCATATAAATGTGATATTGTACAACATTTCCTTTTTTTGCAGGCTGGCATGTTTCTAGTTCCGGCCTTCAACATTCCAATGTTCCTCTTCGCTGGATTCTTCCTGAAGCTTGGAGAAATCCCCTTTTACTTACGATTCTTCAGTGTTATTAGTTACTTCCGGTAAATATAGAAAATAAAATTATTATAGTATTTTTTCTTCAAATTAATTTTGGCAAACATTTTTTTTTAATAATTATATTTACACCGGTATGAAAGTTTAAGCTTTTTTAGCGATATACTTAGAATAAAATTTGTTACAGGCTAAAATTTTGTAAAATAAACTTCACGTTGAACTCAAATTTGTTGTCAAAAATTTCAATCGTAAATTCATCATAATTTTGGTCACTAATTCGTCACAACTTTTAGATATGTATTTGAGGGCATCCTGCAAGCCATCTACCTCGACCGGCCGAAGATTCCGTGCAAAGCCGACTTCTGTTATCTGCGCACCTTTGACCTCATTCTCGGCGAGGTGGACATGCCATCGGTGCTCTACTCTACAACGATCCTCGCCCTCGTTGCCTGGATCTTCGCGCTTCACACAATCACGTACGGCGTTCTGCGATACAGGCTCACCGTTGCCAAAACCAGATGATGATGGTGGCAAAAGGGATATATTATAGGCGAATTTGACGACTGAGAGAACGAAAGGGTTATGCGTTTTTGTACCAGTGATCGATATAGTTATTTTTTTACGACGTGTTAGGGTAGTTGAGACGTTGAGAAAACCTAGATATCTTGAGGTTTTTTTATTAATTTAATTGGATTTTACCGAGAAGAAAATTGTTTGATAGGAGAATATTTTATATCATAAATTAATTTGAAAATCTAAGTCAAAATTAGTGATATTGATCGAGGCAAATATAGCAGTAGATAGGCATAAACGACTTGTTAAATAATATCGGTACTTACAGATGCGTTTTTTTTAATCTGATTACTTTATCGATTATGTCTAACTATACTGAGATATTTGTTTTATTGTTAAATTTTTTACAATTTAAAAATGTGATTAATTATTCCGATAGATATTTTATTTTAAACTTAAATGTTAAAACATTCAGTTGGAAGCTTAATGATAAATCAAGCGCATAATGAAAATCGAGTTCTGATTTTCTTGAGATTTCAAGTGTTACTTAGGTACAAATTTCATTAATTATGTAGAAATAATAAGATATTTTTATAGATACATATATAATAAGTTGACAAATGCTTATATCGATGCGTACAGCATGGAAAATTATATTTCTAATTACTAGTAGTGAAAATTGTAATTTATATTATATTCATTTATTGTTGAATAGTACAACGAAAAAGGCAAATTCTAATGAAATAATAAAATAAAATATACATAATATATTGTGAAATTTAAATTAAAATTATATTAAAAAATTGAATATAGAATTTAAATAATTCCAATATTTTTCAGAAATACTCATTGAAAATGTATGAAAATGATTTTTTGTTATTCATGTCCGTACAGTACGATAGGTACTTTGTGGCCTGTTTTGTGTCCGTAAAGTCGTACTTTTTGGACGCGTATGGCAAAATATTACATTACGTAACAAGGGAGAAAAGTCACTCTTGATTCCCGCGGGTGCGGGGTGGGAGCGCAGCGAAGTGAGGGCAGTGCGATCGCCCGAGGGAATCATCGACTTTTCTCCCGAGTTACATTATATAGTACTTTATTCCCATCTCAACTGTGGCAACTTTTTTATTTGGAAAGTGGAAAATTTTTATTTTATTTTGATGTTGGGACGTTTATATGGAATTTACTTATTTTTTACAAATGTGGGAAATATGGCCATATTTCTCGCAAAAGTTAAATTAGTTGAAAGTGGGAAACAAATCGAACTTTGGTCCCGGTTTTCAAGGAAAAAAGTGGCCATATTTGTTCAGATAGGAATATACTATTTTGAATCGTAAAATTTTGGGACCGGTTACATCGGTTTGAGGACGCATAAATTCTCACCCGATCCGTAAAATGTTACTTTACGGCCTAGTACCGAAAACTACTATTTTAAATCGTTCTTAATTGTGCCATATACATGACATATTATAGAATAATTAGTATTTCCAATAACTATTAATATTATAGATAAAATTATATTTTCAAATAATCATTATTATATACAAATAATACATGATTATTTTTAGAGAAATTAGTAAAAATGCGATAGATATATTCATAATAGTTAAGTATTTTTATACTCTAGTTGATAGTTATTAATCAAGTTATTGTAAAGTTTTTGTTATTCTTCACTTTTTATACCGGTTGTAGTGGAAGAAATTGTATTTTTGTATAAGGTTGCAAGAAATAAAACCACAATTTTTCATAATAATAGTAATAATAAGTTTACTATCATACATTACAATATAAATTTATACGTGTCCTCTTTTATCTTGCCTGGCACTCGCAAGACGCATACATTTATAAAAGGTACAAGTCGCTCAGACAAAGTATAATATGATCAACACGTATAGATAATAAATAACGAAAGAAGCAAATCGCTTAAATGCGCTTAAGAAAAGTCGCGATCAGTCCTGATAAAATTAAAAAAAAAAAAAAAAAAAAAAAAATACAAGAAGAAACGACAGGACACTTATACGCGCCACAATCAATCATCATCGTCGTTTCGTTTCTTCTTTTCCTCAAACTCCTCTGTATCGACGTTTACAAGTACATTATATAGTATATATATAGTAAAAAAACGTGAGTTTTTCGCACGTCATCATTAACAATGTTTAAAAACCTGCGCAGACAAAAGTTTTTTTTTTTACAAAATCGCTCAAGAGTGATATCTCGAACGGCGCGTCGTCTTTTACAAATTACGAAATATATATATATTGCTTTGCATTGTAGGAATATCACTTACCGGCTACGCTTTTTGGGATACTATAGTAACAACACTAGATTACAAAAATGCCACACTGAGATAGAAAATTTCGAAACGAGTCCAACACATTTCAATGCAATGCGTTATTTGTTTTCCTCTATATATACTTATATATATGCGAATCTTTAAAACAATTTTCCAATGTTTCAAGGTTTCGATGCATAAAATGTATATAGCTTTCCTACTGACGGATCAAGTTGAGTAACAAATATATCAACATATTTGAATTTATAAAGAAAAAAAATTTAATGACTAGTTTTTCTCAGTGTCATAGAACAATCGTAAAGGAACTTTAATAATCACGCAAAACAACTATTTGATTCTTTTTGCAATAAAAAAGACTGTAAGAAAGAAAAAAAGAAGTTTCAAAGAAATCATTACATCGGCGAAAATATATTAAAAAAGAAAATATATTTAAGAACAATACTTAATAATTATAGAGCAATAATAGTAAACTGACGTTAGAGCTATCCTCGCAACATCTACAAAATCAGTCGACTACGCGCAACATACCTCTTCTCTTCCCTACGTCCTTATATACGTACTCCTAAAATATATCATATTTCTTATTGGCCCCTATCATCTAGCATCACAATCATTATCTCACGCCTCCCGAATTCCCGCAGCGACGTAGCTCCGCGCGTTTGGCACTTATTTCAAAATTTCCTTCTCAGTACGTACGGAGTTTTTCTTGCTTCGGCCCATGGAAGACCTCCGAGCGGGAACGCATCACCCATGATTAATCACGAGACACATATGAATATGGTTCTATCGGGAAGACATGAGTCGCCAGCGAAGGAGGTAGTAAGCGGCGGTCCTCATGAGGATAACGATGAGACTGAGGGCGGCAACGTCGTTCCAAAACTGGTTCGCGTCCATAGCGATGATCTCCTTCACGAATTTGCGTGGGTCCTTGTAGAAGCAGAAGTCCAGGTCGTCGTTGTGACACTCGAGTGGTTGCCTGCCCAGACCGTAGATGGCGTTCACGTATCTGCAAGAGGTTCGTGAATGAAAATATTTTAATAATTTGTGGAAAGTGGCATTAGCGAATGTTAAATGATGAAATATTTTTTAATATACTTTTGGTGATTGATAAATGCAATTAATAAAAAGTAAAAATTTATTTACCCTTCAAGCCCGTATCGCAGATAACTGATGTACGTTCCCCATTTAAGGTAAACCGGGAGGTCACGGAGAGAGACACCGAATCCGGCGAACATCATCATTGGCACCGAGAGTGTAGGCGCCAAGAATGTTCCGTTCTGAAATAAGTAATATGTAATTTTTTACAAAAACTAAAAAGTTACCTAGTAAATGACAGAATGATATAGGTACGATAAATAGTATGAATCGGGAATCCTGCGCGTCATACTTTTTTCTAGTCAAATAGTTTACATCTCGTCTATAATATTGTGAACAACATGTTGATTCAATTTGCAAACGAAATCATTAATAATAATAATATTAAGAAAACTCCAAAGACAAACATATTATATACTTCCTAACGATTAAAAATGATCAATTATAATTACCACAACATCGAACGAAGACCCTATCATGAACCCGAAGCTTTGGGCGACGAATGCGACAAGTAGACTGATGCTGAAGAACATGGAGAACCTGGTGGTGTCGTGCGGCTGATCGGACATGAAGTAGACGATCACGGTGAAAAGCAAGCAGCAGAAGACCGTCACGGGGATGTCGGTAAGCGTCATCGACGTGTAGTACGATTTCAGGCTGTACCACCTATTGAAGTGCTCCTTCTGCAGGATGTTCATCTCCGCAGGGACTGTAATTTCGTACAACATACATTCAATTATCGTTCTCGTTCAGATTAACGCGAAAATTATTGAAATGAATTCCCAGATCTCTACACAGCTAATCGTGCTCCTATAAATAATCAATCAATAACCCAACGATTTTTTAATTAAAAAAAAAAATTATCGTTTCTTATATATTAATCTCTCTTAAAGAATTTCCCGATAAGCGTCGTCCCGAATACCCAAATTCCCCAAATTAGCCGCGATGCGTTCTATCGATAACAAATCGTCGCTATCAAAAAAGCTCAAGTGTTTGGCCCGCATATATAGCGCAGCGACAGCAAACATCGCGCACTCTCTCTAATCTCTCACTCTATCGCATTCCATGTACGCGCGTTCAATGCACTTGGCAAGTGGTCACTTACACGTGAGTACGGTCAGCATCATGGTGGTCATCATGTGATGCATGAGACAGGCGAACAGGAGATTGTAGTTTTCGACGATACGGTCGGCGTTGTTTCCGGCCTCGATAAACAGCGCGCCTAGCATCAAGCCCGTGCATACGTTCACCATTATCCGCAAGTGCGTCAGGGTCTGCGATAGCACAATGGAAACATTTTTTTTATTTAGTTGTTGAATCTAGGGTACATAGAAGTTTGATAAAGGTTCATTTTTTTGTATGGACTTACGGAGTCTCGTTTGACTTTGATGCAGCCCCGTTTCATCAGCACGACCATTTGGTTCCATTGCGACGTCGCCTGGTGGCTTTGGCTCGATGGGTCCTTTTTGCTGTTCTTCAGTGGATTTATCGCTAAAAATGTATTTGCAATTTAATATCCTCTGTCACATAATTACAAACATAATTAGTAATCTATAAAAAAAATACAAACCTCTGAGAGCTTTGGCGTCCAAAAGGGCGGCGGGATTGTCGAACCACTTGTGAGTCCTGCCGTTTTGCGTTCCCTGTACGAGCGTTTCGATTTTGTCATTTCCGTATTCGCCGCAAGCCAGTTCAATCACTAAAAACACACAATGTTGAACCATAAAATCATCTGACTCTGCACTTCTTGCGTTACTTTGCAAGTTCGCTCATTTCAATTACAATCGATGTATACACCGCGATATTAGCATTTAAAACGAAACAATTTAAGCTTTATGAGAGGATTTAAATCGGCCATTACAAAGTTTATTGCGCTTATTACAGCCATAAACAGCGCCGTTAATCATCATCCGAAAAATATACTAGTCACTTCGCGAGTCGAATACATTGACTCTTTGACGCATTATCGCTTGAGTTTCGGTAAACAACAACTGAAACGTATTTATTACATATCTCTAGTTGGGGATTCTCGAGGGCCCCACGCGTATATAATATCGTGCTCATATGAATATATTCTCACCGTAATCAGCCGGGTTGTGGTACATCGGACACGGAAGCTTGACGCTCTCCAAATAAGGCACCAGATTATGTGTTGCTCCCTGGTACAGGCATTCACCTTTTGCTAGCACGTACACCTAAACATAAATACGTAGGGAGTTAGGCGATGGGATTTGTTTTTTGTTTTTGTTTTTAGGGAGAGTTCGCTCCTAAAAGAAGGGATTATTTTCGTGCGTTTTCATTTCCTGATAAACGATCGGGATTCTTTAACTTTCAAAGCGATTTTCTGTCAGTATGAAGCAACAACATGATAAGTTACTAGAAATAGTATATGTAATAAAACGAGACTCGAAATACTCTAACAATAATTAAAGCCCAAAACTAAAAAAAATCTTCTAAATTTTCCATCTTCAAATTGAGATTCCAATCACCACTATCCCAAATACGACAAACTCAAACCCCCCATTATCTCCCTCTGCAACACCCAACCCACGCCTGTATCCCGATACGAAAAAATCTCTGCGTGTCCCAACTCTCAAACAATTTTTTCCGCGCATCTCTCCATCCCGGGCCCCACGAGATAAGTGATTCCCCCGCGTTCCACTATATACATACGAAAAGGAAAAAAAAACACGTCAATGTCGCATCAGCGCTGCACAGCCCGATCGTGTGTGTATATGTGTGTGACTTAATTAAATTGTGACATCTTATCGTGGCGCGCGGTCGGAGCTACGTCACGCGCGCTGTTTATCGGAGCTTTTGTTGTTTTTCTCTCTCTCCCGCGGAGATGGAGATGAAGAGGAGAGAAACATGCCTGATCGAAGAGCTGGAAGACGGTAGCGCTCGGCTGGTGGATCGTGCAAATGATGGTGCGGCCTTGCCGAGCGAGGAGCTTCAACAGGTTGCATACTTGGCTGCAGGACGAGCTGTCGAGGCCGCTGGAATGTAAAGGATTAAATTGAAATAATTAGAAATTTTTTAATACTTGGCTTTTGGTATTGTTTTTAAAAAAATTGACTTTCATAATGACAATTAATTCTTTGTTATTATCTGCATTTCGTATTATAATTGAAATTAAATTTTAAAAATTACATTGATAAAAATATTTGAACAATGGAGTTTAATAAAAAATCTGTATTATAAAAGTATTATTTTATTTTTCTTATCCTCTGCGCCTGTTATTTAACAAATACTTTCGTGTTACACTCCATTTCCAAATAAAAATACTATACTAAGTTCGCCATTATCTTATCATTCGCGCAAATCAGATGAGAAGAATATAGAGCTAACTATAATGAAATGACCGAGAGATAAGGCAAGCAAATACTTATTTAACAAGGAAAAGAGCCAACAATAAAATATTTGCTCATCAAACACGTATAGCATGTACAATTGATCCGAAACTTTCATATCACTTAATAAACCGACTCTCTCATCGTCAAACAATTATTCTCCTCTTCCCTCTGCCAAATAACAATAAGAAAATCCATCTACAAGGCACGCAATATCTATTATCGATTAATCACTATAATCTTCACTAGCCACAGCCTCTTCCGACATCACCTCCACCTTAATCATTCTGTTTACACCCATCTTTTATTTTTCATCGATTCCCCCCTCTTTTTTTACAATCTACGCAGGTAGCACGCTCAATATCAAGATCCATAACTTACTATCAACTGTGGTATTGCAAAAACAACAATCAATACTCACGTGGTGGGTTCGTCAAGGAAGAGAACTGTCGGGTTGTTGACGAGTTCCAGAGCGATGGATAGCCGTTTCTTCTGTCCACCGCTGAGTCTACCAGCCAGTGTGTTCTGGTGCTCGTAGAGGCCGAGGGTTGACAGGATCTCCTCGATCTGTCGGAGGAAACAAGTGATAATTACACATTAATTGCACGTGTATAGTAAATAGAGCGCGGGAAATTTTGAATTTTTAAGTCAAGGATCGGTCGATGTCCTTGAAAATACTTTGATTACAGCTCGCGTGCTGATTATACATACGGTTTTTCTTAGCTATTTAATAGATTTGCACCTTTTTGTGCGCACATATAAAAGACAAGATTATATGCTTTTAAGAAACAATAAACGACGGCAAGAGCTAAAAGTCCTATCCACATCCTTTTTGTTTTAGTTCTTTGGCAGTTTCCAAGATCGCGATGACGTGCGCGCGCGTTGTTTATTATATAGTCGCGACATCGTGTCTTTTATATCCCATGGCAAGGTAACGTTTTTATATTGCGTCACTTTAATCGCGGATGACCGACCTGTGCGCACGCATGGGAAATTTCCTCACGGTTATTTTTAATATTTGAGTTGCATTAATATTAATTTGATTTTGCGGTATCCGTTTGGGAGCTTTACCGTTGGTTCGGATTGTAAAAAATTACTTTGCAGACATAAAGTATACTTATGAAGGTGTATTATACTATGTACGCATTCGATGTCGGAATTGTGTATCGAAAGTATACTTATTAGTATATTTTTGTTACAAGGTATCTAGAATACATTCATAATACTTTCCTATTAGAATGGAAATATAGCATCAATACAAAGCACATACTTCTCTACTGTTACCTTACATAAAAATTATGGAGCATTCATCGACACTTTATGGTATTATGTAAAACGAAGCATCGAATAACAATGTAATTATCGATATAAAACACAATATAAAGCCCCGACCTTTTTTCTAACCCGACCGATACGACCGCTCGCGTTCCCTTATCACTTCCCTGCAATTATTTAGTGCGAGCGCGAGATTGCGTTAACTGCTAATTATACACAACACGCAACGTAACTGTTATACGCACGCCAATTACGCTACCAAAGTGTAAGTACCGTTAAAATCGTATCGCTTCTGCAGTATTTTTCATTCGCTCTTCGCTCAATCGCGCCGCGCTGCCTTCGAAACCCGCGCGCGTGCTATATTCTTCTCGGAAACCGCGCTTATTCGAACAATGGCGTTATAATGTAATTTATTTTGAGCTTACATATCAATGTACCGACGAATGTCATTGATAGCGAAGAAAGCGAGCTCGAAAAACATTTAATCATTTCCTTGTTGTCGTTTACACGAGAGATTTCGCGAATCTCAAAGTTTAATGCACTATCTTGTCGCACAACGTTTATACTTAATTTTGTTTTTTTTTTCAGATTTTTTTAGATATTAAGGTAAGAAGAGGAAAGTAGAAACTTACGATGGTCTCTTTCTCGTACTGTGGAGTGTCAGTGCCGAGTTTGAGATCAGCGGACACGTGCATGTTTTCTATAACGGTGAGGAGGGGCTGCAGACGGTCATCCTGCGTGATGTAAGCGCTGGACCTGAAATCAATAAATCAAAACGTCGTTTGAATTACAAATCAGAATTTTTTACCGTTTAATAATGTTTAATTATCATGAAATTTGGTTTGTATATTTTTATGTATAATATATCTTTGATGACTTGTATATGTTTCAATAAAAAATTAGAAGAATTTTTATGGACGTTATATATATTACGTATATTTAAAAAAAATTTTGCATCATTTTAACTAACACTATTTTTATAATAATGACTACTTAATCAACGTTATTTTCATCTCATCTAGGTAGTCCAGATCCTATTGATTCTAATTTATCACGTCTACAGCCTACTGACATACTTTCGTACAGTTTGAATACGTATTATCGACACATTTGCTTATCATTCTCACCTGAACAGACATAAATATTAGCGATTGGCATATTATTCGCGCGCGGGTATTCCGAAAAAAGAAGCAACGAAACTCACCAACGTCAGAGAAAATACCCATCCGGACACACGTAATTAGGTTTCTCTCATTGGCTTTTCGATAGCGCCGAAACAGGTTATTTTAATCGGGACACGGGTTGAAATTAACATTTTATACCACACTCAACTCTCTTGTATCGCAGTGCATATACGCACTGATTTGAATTTAGAGAGAATAAAATCACGAATGCAGATTTTACAGACGCAGTTATACGTTTGCAAAAACTACACGTGATCGGAAAAAAAATCTGAATTCCGCAATGGTTCATCGACTTATTTAATGATTTCCGTATTTAAATTCCGCATATATATGATGATCGATTTGCAATAACGGTCGAGCAAAGTCTGCGTCCTTCAACATCGACTCGAAACTCATCATTCAGTCATTATTCATCTCACCAAGCATCCGTCCCGTAATAATAACGAGATCTATTAAAAGAAAAAATTTCACCTGCGGAAGACGTCCAGGTCGCGTACACGGCCGTTGACGTAAACGTTGCCTTGGACACCGGTAATACGGTATCCTGATAACACGTCCAAAAGGGTTGATTTACCAGCGCCAGATGGACCCATGAGAGCCACCAACTGCTTGGCTGGCAAACGGCCGTTCAGTCCGTGCAGGATTTCCTTCATACCTGCGAGAGAATTGAAAAAAAAAAAATAATTATTATTTATAGTATATTCGTAGTAAGCGTGGACTGCTTTTTGCAGTTCTCTGAATTTCATAGACGCGAGTTGTTTCAATCACGCAAACTCATTTTTCTTAATAGATATGGAATGAGAATTTTTTTTTCTTAATTATAGGCGCTCGGGGTTTTTGCTATTCCGAAAGTTCCTTGAACTAAACAGCTGAGAAGGTGAGGAGAACAATCGTAAACTGTTATACTTCGTTGACCAGAAAGCGTAATTTTTTGTAAATATCGTTGTTTAATTTTGTTTTCCATAAGTACAACGTGCGTTGCGTTTATATGATTTTAAAATATGTGCTCGTGTGGAATATAACAAGAAAAAAAAAATCTTACATTGTTCTCGCGAAATTGAAATTGAATGTACGCTATTGTTGTTGATCCACTGATACATTAATTCTTAGTATATATATAATGGTAGTTAATAGCTTGTACTATTTTAAAATGTTCTTGAAACTTTTAATAGATTTTATAATAGTCCATTCACTGTTTTGCATTTCCCGATGCTAGCACGGTGCCTGCATGGAATCAATACACATATACTTGACGCACTTCAAACTAGCATGAGAGGCATGTTATGTCAACATATCAAACGTTTTCTTTTATCGAGTTGTTTACTGAAACAACTTCCGATAAATATGCATATAGCTGCCGTTTACCCGAATCCACTTAAAATGTTGTGAAAGCAAGCAAAAAGTATGTAGTAATTGATTCTTAATTATGATATAATTGATTCTTTCTTTTTTGATTCTTTAATAACGGATACTTCCTAAAACATCAGAACTTTTTAACATATACTAAAATTCCGCGAATAATTTATTCAATCGAGTTTTATTATCTTGTATAATAATTCATGGGTATTTTATTGTTATCGCTTAAATTATGAAGCAACTATAATACTTGTTCCTTCCATTTAAATACAATATCGCGGCTAATTATTTTAATTTAAAATTGCCCCGTATTTATTTAACGCCGCGAAACCCAATTCATTAAAATTTATACATTTTTCAAATTTGTGAAGTAAAAAAAGTGTGTATTTCACGCTTATCGAATAATAATTCAAATACACGTTGGATAATGCACGACCATTAGCGTCAAACCGTACGTTCCTTGCGCGCAGTTCGTATTATCTTAAATGCAGTTAAACACAGATTGACATACATATTTTACTGATTGACGATCCAGTTCTTGAAATAATTATTAACAGAATAATTATTGAAAAATATATGTTTAAAATGTCTATTTGAGTAAACGAACTTCCCGAAGTTATTGAAATTGCAACTACATAATATACGTTAAATTTTGTCGTATAGTAAGCAAATCAAAACACTTTAAATATCCCTCACCTTTTCTCCAACCGAGGGACACGGTATACGTGATGTTCTCGAACATGACATCCATGCTCTCGCCATTCTTCGTCTTGGAGAACGCAGTGCCATTCTTCTCAGTTATCGGTGCCTCCTGGGCACAATTGTTCTGGCACACAGGCGGTGGCAGTGGTTTGTTGTTCCTCACACAACAAGGTGGTAGTTGCTGATGATGCTGCTGCTGTTGTTGGGGTTGCTGATTCGCGTGGCCATTCTGCTGTTGGTCCTGGCCGGCGGAGCCGTTGCTCACGCCGTTGCTTGCGCCGTTGCTAGCCTCGTGTAGCAACACCTCCATGGTCGCTGGGGGTTTTGTCAAAGTGGCCGGGGTTGAGGGTGGCGAGGAGTCGATTGGGTCGACTAGGCGTCCTGTGATACGTTGTCTGTGGAGCAGAAAAAGAGGTAGGGTGTTAAATGTTTTTTATAGTAATTTTTGGAAGTTATATCTTTGATTTATAACGTTTTCTCCTAGGTAATTGGTGAGATAGTAAACGAAAAAAATGACAAAGGAATAATTTTTGTTATGTAAATGAAAGAAAAATAATTGGCCCCTGCCAGAATGATTTAGATAGATTAATTACTTTTGATTTTATTATTTCTTTAAGTGTATAAGAAATCGCAATGGTATTTGATATAACACACTGCCGTCTTTTTAGGAACGTTAGGAGAATAAGAAAATGATGGTTTTATTAATGTCTTGATCGTGCTTTTTATATAATTCTGACTAAGTGTATTTGAGATTCAACTTTGTTCAAAACTGGATTTGCCATTTGAATTGCCGTTTATTAAAGTCAGAACTAATTAAATGCTTTTTAATTACTGGAGAATATTATTTTTAAGTGTTTGAGAATCTTTGATTTTAATTTATTTAGCACAGATGTTTATCAATTTTTAATGCCGATATCTATTTTCGCGATGATTTGATAAATGTGAAAAGAGACATTTATACCAAAAAGATAATTATATTCCAAAGAACTAATCATAAAAGCAGAATATTTGATTAATTTATGGTTTAGATTTTCAATTGTAACTTTAACTAAGAAAAATATTGACAATGAAAATGTTTTCCTCCACAAATTACAGAACTGTATCATAAAAAACACACAACTACAGGAATCACTTAACACTTTATTTACATTCGTCAAATAGAACTAGTTTTTCTTCACCAAGTCTGATTTCAATATGCGATTATGCTAACCGCATAAAACTCACATATAATCTACCTATTAGAGGCAATTAATCAGAAATGGTTACCTTCCAGTTCCGGCGTTTGCAAATTAATGAAACATGTAAATCAAACCAAACACACGCGGAATCAATTCCACGATTATAACTTTTTTCGGCCTTCGGTATAAGAACAAGTTTAGAACGCCGAATCAGACAACATTGACACTCGCGAACAATCGTCCATCTGACGCGAGAAAAAAGAGTCGGCTGGTAAATAACAAAATAAGCTTCAGGTGTGTGAGTAGCAACTTCGAAGCGCCCCGATATCGTCAGATAAGACGCGATCACACACGTTTATTAAGTCATAATTAGACGGACGTACCGTCAATTAATATAACTGAAAACCACAAAAAAGTGACATACAAGAATCCATCTCGCATTCGCGCCCCCCGTCGTATATAAACGATTCCACCGGTAACCTTTAATTACATCCCGAATCTTTCCACTCTCCGCGAATTCATCGGTCCTCGCAAAAAAAAACGAGCCCACGTCGAAATCTGCCTCTCCAACAATGAATAAAACTTCCAGCGCAACTATAATACCATCACCACGGTGATTTTCATCATTCCAAACAATAACCGTACGTAATCGCAAAAAGTGATCTCGCGGATAAGATACGGTCACGTACGCGCACGTGATGCTTATATATCGGGTCCAAGAGAGTCGGAACTGCTGGAACCGGTTATATATATGTATATACCAAGCCGGCGGCGCGCAGGTGAATATAAGTCTTTGGACTTTGTACCCGAGCGCGATCTCGTCCGTCATCATTTCTCCTGAGTCATCGCGCACGGCGGCCTTGACCGCGAGCGGCGAATTTTTATTTTCCTTTTCTTTAATAGCCCATTTCGAGGAGGGAGCGAGCGGCCGATATTTGTCTGTAATTGAAAAATGATTGGATGTTGATGTATACTTTGAACTCGCTCTCTCTCTCTCGGGATAATTGAAAAATGCGCGTGCATGCGAGATTGGTTGTAAATATATAGGCGGTAGTTGATGCTGGGGCTGATGATATGCAGATGAAACTCGCGAGCTATACGATATTGGAGATTTTTATAAAGTTGTATAAGGTTGTTTATAGAGTTAGATTAGATACCGAAGGTTTTTATATATAGATGCAAATTGTGAATAAATAGCTCGCTGTAATGGATATCGGATTGATAACATGATTTTGTTTAGTTTCAGCGTTTGAAATTTTCCCGTATTATATATTTTCCGTTCAGTTTGAAACCCTTATATATGGACCAAACACTTCTCCAATAAAACATAATGAATATATATAATCAAGTACCGCTTAATCCTCGCTTCACACAAATCGCCCATAAAATTAATCACGTGTTTTGGAATTCGAACAAATATATTATCGTTCAACCGCGATACACGCATTAATTCGCCACGTGCTTTCTATATCATAAAACACGCGGAATCTCCATTAGCGGATGAGATGACATAAGAAACGTATAGAGTTGTGCGTGTATCGCACTTCCTCGTATACGAAATTTCTGCGATGACCCCGATCACCCCAAACAAACGCGAGAAGCGAGAGTTTATAACGAACGCGCATATATATAAAGGATGTGTTCGCGTGATTTCACGCTTCGTGTAAATCGGGTCAACGCTCTTTTGCTCTACTGCTGAAGTGGGAAAAAAAAACTTAGAAAATTGCGTATACAGCTCTATGTTGGGTGGTAATTAACACGCGGAAATCTAGTGGTTTTGCGATCTAGATGTTCCTGGATATTTATTTGAACTATTTTCATTGACATTTGTGAAAAAAAATGTTACTATTATGTTCGTTACTATATATAGTACATAGCAATGACTAAAAATCATTGCATTGAGCAGAGAAAATTAGGGTGATTATAGTTTATTCAAATGATGTTCAAATTATAATTATCAGGTATTATAATTTTAATCGATACAATTTATAAACAGTAGATAATAAGTGAAAATCATAAATTCGCAATATTCTTCAACGAATCTTCGTCAACAAAATCGAAACATCAAGATCCCCTCCTAAACCCAAAAACCATCCCTACCAAAATTAAGATGTCACCATCCCGCTTTTAATTACCGATCCAACAAAACAATGAACCTCGCTGCATCATCGCCCACGCGAGCACGTGCGCGCATCATCGGGCACATGCAACGCCGCATCAAAGCGCTACAACAGAGGGGAGAGAGAGGGGCACATATAGATAAAGACACGAGCGCGGCACACGCACGGCGATAACGCCGACTGTACTTACTTATCTCGCGTGCAAGTACGTATTACCCGAACGGTCAAAGTCCGGCGGGTGAGTCATGTTTTTCCCGCGGACTGTGAGAGAGAGAGAGGGAAGAATTACAGATGCGCGCGCGCGTATTGTGTGTACTGTGTAGGATATACATTCTTTCTCTCAACGATGCACTGCACGCGCTTTGTCGTGTATAAATATATATACGCATATAGGTGATATTTAACTACCGGTTCGCGATAGATGACCTTTCTGATGTGCACCTACATAATAAGGAAAGTTTTTCGGGTAGATTTGGCATGCCGATATGAGGAATTGGGCAGGTTTGAGATAGGCCGAATTGCGGATGGGGAATTGTAAAGTGCGTATATTCATTATACGGGAGTAGAATTTTGTGTATGTATGATTTTATATGCGACGCGGGGCCGTTTTGCGAATGATCGTGCGGAGAGTATATGAGTGCATATTGCGAGGGAAGATTTTGGTTTGTTTTCGGTATAAACTCGTATTCGGCAGCCGTGAGACCGAGAATGACGCACTTCAAGTATAGGTATATACATATATGTGGAAACAAAAATAAAGGGGACAAGTTAGATGTTTTTTTATTTAGGATTATCTGTAATATAATCTTGAATAATTATCATTCGAGTCTTATGCAATCTAAAAATGGATACAGTGTATAAATTAGAATAGGTCGTTTTGTTGATGCTAATAATATCTTTTGTATATAGGAAAAAATAGTGCAAAGGTAATGTTATATAAATACCAAAAATGTGTCACTCTGCAAACTACGTTATATGGAATGTGCAAACATATACTTTCAGATATCGACAATTGTTCCCAAACGCATCAATCCGATTTTAGATCGATGAATCACTAAAAGAAAAAACGACGAAAAATTCTGCATTCATCCTCTCTCGCACTATATAGGAAGTTATTACAACGAAAATAAGCATCACGCGCGCGTCTTTCTTTATTCAATTCCCGTATAACGCATATCGGAGTACATACATACGTGGCCACGCGTAATTGCCGCAATTACAAAGAGCTTCGTCTTCCCTCTTTGTTGCATCTGTGTATACATATACGCTCTCCCTGAAAATGCATTTATGCGCGAGTAATTTTCGCGAAGAATGTTTTGTGCATGCACAATGCGTGCATAAAAAAAGTGATGTCGTGCTCCTTTCGCCTTTGTATTTATAAGTAACTAATGGTACGGCCATTAATAACGTGGATTGTAGAAAGAATTCACGCGCGTGTATGTGTGTATCTCGGGGGCGAAAGTATATACATACAATTTGATAAGCGGAGCATTTAATTATGTTATTAAGGCAGTCAACCGGAGATACAAATTTTAAGTAACTGTAATTAATCGCGCGCTTTATCGTCGTTTATAATATATACGTTGCTTTTTACTTCAGGGTGAATATTGTATACGAGTATACGTATATGACTTGGCTTTTCCCTTTGTCTTTTGAATATGTGTGCTAATTTATTACGCTGGTACAAAATTGATAGTGAAATTTTATCTATAACAACCTACTTCTATTGTGTTATGTTAAATCAGGTTCATGAACGAATACATGATAATACAATATATATCAAAATGTGACCTCATCTCGCGCGCTTTGCATGCAGCGTAATTTTAATAGGAACTGTTTATAACGCATTATAATGCAATAAGTTGATGAAATTCGCGTGTATATTACTGTCGTTTATTCTTATTATAGTTGTGTAAAAAGAAATGCCACTCGTAATGAATCTACTCTTTTTTTCTTCTTATTCTTCATTCATATGCACAGTCATTACACGAATACGCGCAAGTATTGCGAATGATGATTATACTACTGTTTTGCATTTTGAAACAAATAAAAATCAACAAAAAAAAATCGTATTTGCCATACCTGTGTATACAAAATTAATCCCATTTCTTACGAACCCAGTCATCTTTCCGAAAACCATATTGCTTTGTGCCTTCGCGAGCCATTTAGCGCGAAAAGATGGCCGAGAAGTAATAAAGCAAATAATACGATGTAGCGCGTGCGCGCTCCAAGACTTTTAAATAGACGCACATATCGCGAGGAGAGAGAGAGAGTGTGTCTTTGTTGGGGAGCGCGAGCGCGAGATAAACGGTATCTTCGCGAAAATGACAGTTCGGCGTGCGCTGCTATTTGCACGATTAATATAATAATATCGACCATAGTGAGTAGTAATATAAAATATGCGAACGGCACGTGCGGTAGTAGTTCGGTCGTGTTGGAAAGTTTTCACCCGGTATTTTCGACCGATGGCGTTGTAATAATTATGAGGCGCCGACGAATACATTATAATTTCGTGATTGAGAAAATTAATAGATCGCAAATTTTCCGTATAATGATTGATTGAGGTACAGAACTATATGGCTGACTGTCCATGAAAAGAAACTGGAAGGAATTTATAAAACCGGTGTATATATGAATGAGATTTAAGAATTGTTTTGACAAATTGAGTTGATTTTATATTCCGAGCTATAACGTAATACACGCGAGGTAAAAAAAAAATGATATATTTACTAAAAGCCAGATGTTTCTCAGTTTCGTCACGGCAAGATCGGATACAAAATCTGACCTTGCGTTCTTCGAGTCTAGGCGCCGGCCATATACATTTCGTGGCCGCACTTTTGGTCCCCACCAATTTCGAGGGTTTTCAGCCGAAAAAGTGGGACATCAAAAGTTATAAACAAATTAATTGTTTAAAAAGCTATATCCCCGAAGTGAAACATCGCAGCAAGTTGAAATTTGTTTCAAAACGTTCATTTTTTTTTATTTAGAAACTTTTTTCTTCTTATACCTTTTTAGCTATGCTTCATGGTTTTTAATATATCACCAATAAGCGCTTTTTGACGCGCCTTTCCTACACCGCGCGCAGCCGCCACGCGCCGCATGTCGTCTTTACGCTTTGTTTTTGTTCTAGGTGAAATGAGTAAAAATACTTATTTTAAGTG
>UXGD01003304.1:0-21063 GCA_900474315.1 Torymus auratus | reverse complement strand
ATCAAGCATTCGGATCAAGCATTCGGATCAAGCATTCGGATCAAGCATTCGGATCAAGCATTCGGATCAAGCATTCGAATTCAGTATTAGAATCCAGCAATCGTATCAGCATTCAAATCAAGCTTTCCAATTAAGCATTAGACTCCAGCATTCGAATGGAGCATTCGAATCGAGCATTCGAATCGAGCATTGAAATTGAGTATTTAAATCAAGCATTTGTATTGTGATTCAAAAAGAAAGATTCAATTGAAAGAAAGGTCATTCCAATCTTAACGATTCATTAATTACTTTTGATTGAAAAATGACGATTCATTTGGAATTGACAAATGAATTAATTTAAACGGATTCGCGTTCACGATTTCAATGAATATATTTTTAACTACTTAATTGATTACGGTAACCAATTATTCCATGCGAGAAAGAGCTGTAATAATGCTTAATAGTCACAAAGATCAATGTCGTATGAACCGAATTCTAATGTTCTGTAAATTTAACGGTAGGAGAAAGTATTGCAAGCAACTATGAGAAATGTGTCAATCGAAAATCATCTCACGAAAATGCCACGTGTACTCTCAAAGTGCATTCATCGCGAATCAATGACTTTTGCATAGTTATGTGTTTTCAAGTTGATCATACATCTTGTTTATATTGGATTCAGTCGACCCTGATCAGATAAGCGACCTGTACGTGATAGCCTTTATTTTCTACGCTGTTGAAATGTAGGTTTGTACAGCATCCGTGAGAATGGCAGTATAATGCCAACATCAACTTTCTGTGTTCTAGTTCTGCTTCCGTAATTTGTCATTATTTTTGCAGATTTCTAATGTGCTATTCGCATGGTAAATACTCTAAAATAAGATGGTCTCTTTCATTTTATTACAAAAAGCAACCTTAACTGGTAGAAGTTCTCATTAATCAACCCCATTTTGGAAACTAGTCTGGTCCCGACACTCGTCTTTCACCGAATCCTCAACCAAATCTCACCGGATAAATCCGAAAATTTCTACATCCGCGACTGGTACGATGAAGAGGCATTATTTTTTTTAAACGTTTCACTGCAATTCTATCGCTGTTAATTAGTACCAGATCCCAAATTAATATCCTACCGATCTTACACTGCAGAATCCAACAAAACACCAGCATCAAGCTTTAAACATTCCTCCGTCCCGCGGACTTAAGAGCCAAACTCGATCTCCCAAAGCAGCGTCTCTCACTCGCCCAATACCAAATCCAGCGCCCATTAAACGCGAGCAAAAATTAAGCGATCGGCACAGACACCCATTAGCCACTGCAAAAAGTGCGATTCCGTAACTCTAAATTTCTCTCGCCCAACGCGAAAAAAGTAGCCCCCTGTCTTGCTTCGTCGTCGTTGTCGTCTCGCGTCCGCTCGTAAATTCGAAAAACTGCGCCGCTCGGAAAAACGACGAGCCCGTACAAGGCCCAGGTCTTTCAGGGCGAATTCGATCCGCTCATCGATTACCCTCTCTCCCCGTCTCTCTCTCTCTCTCTCTCTCTCTCTCTTGCTCTCTCCGTCGAAAACACCTCTTTCCAGCTGCTGGTGCTGCTGGTGCTGCTGCTCTCGGTCCAGACCAATCAAATAAAAGACCTCTCTCTCTCCCTCTCTATCGCGCCCGCTCGTTCTTTTCCCCTTATACACGCGGAATCGGGTTTGCGCGTATATGCTCCTCTCTCTCGCTCGGTATGTGGACGAACCTCCGACGAGCCTCGCCGTCTCTCCCTCTCTTTCTCTCGTACACGTGCGCGCGTACTTACAGCATCTCTCTTACTCGCTCTCGCTCACTCACTCCTGGCTGTTTTATTAAAACGATACATTATGATTCAAAAGATCATATCTTTCGAATCGTCTAGACGGCGCGGAGCGAGAGAGCAAGAGAGAGAGAGAGAGAGAGAGAGAGCGAGAGAGAGGGAGAGACACCCTATAAAGTCCGTGGCTGTGGCAGGCAGCCCCCGTGTACAGCCGGCGCACATCGGACGCATCGGGGATATCAGCAGTCGCGCGTGCCTCTTTTCTTCTATATCTCATTCGCGTCTCGTCGCGCGCGCCTTTTTTGTTTGTTATTATACCCTCTCTCTTTCTCTCCCCGGCCGTCCTTCTTTTTGCCTTATCTCGCGCGCACGTGTGTTTGTGTATACACACGTCGGCGATTATTCCAGGGGGAAAGAGAGGGAGAAGAGACGTCGACGCAGTAGCTTTTGCTTTTTTGGGAGGCGAGACGTGAGCCAGAGAAAGGGAAGAGGGAAATTAAAGTGTATTCTGAGCCGATCCTCGATCGGGCCGCAGCCGGAAAAGTTCCCTTAGCTCTTTGATCGGAGAGAGTCAGCGGAAAATCCTTGGATTATATAGGGCAGTGCACGTGTGGAATCAATAAAAGAGGAAATAGCACTCGGCGCGTCGAGAAAATTAAAATCTTCAGTTCCACCTGTAAATCAGGCGAAGACGAAGAGACGAGGGTATAGCCGTAAAAGTGAGGATAAAACTAATAGCTATAAGTGCTACAGGATGAAGAGTAGCCCTATATGCACCAGATTAACGGCTCTATAAACACTCTCTCGCCCCACGTAGCGAATCAATCCAAGGGAGAGAAGATAGTCGTCCGTGCAGACGGCGTAAAAGTAAAGCGATTCCCTTTTTAAGGGCAGGAGACGAAATAAAAGCCCAAAGGACGGCGAGAGAGGGAGAATCCTTTATACCCTGGCGAAGAAGTAGGCCATTATAGAGCGCGGAAAATCAGAGTTAAAAGACGGAGCAAGAGAGAGGGAGATACGAGAGCCACTGCTGCTGCACCAGCTCCAGATGAGGAGATACTTTGTTGAAATTCAAGAAAGAATTTAAGAAGCTCTCGCCCAGACGGATAGACATAAAGTTTTATGAGAAAGAGACGAACGAACGGCGCGAGCGCACAGTGGTGGTGTGGCGGTGGAGAAAAAGAGTGCGCGGGGAGGGAGAGACACTACCGCGGGTAGAAGGAGGAGGAGGACCGTCTGGACCAACGGGAGAGAGAATTTTGTCACGAGGCGATAGAGAGAGAAAGAGCCGGGAGACATACTCGCCGTGGGGGTATATAGGAAGGAAATTCGTCTTCGTTTCTCTCTCACTCTTGCTCTTTCTCTCGCCTACTCCCTCTTCTCCCCCTCGGTTTCCCTCTCTCCCTCCCTCGGCGTGTACCTTTCTCTCGCCTCTCCGCTCTCTTTCCCTTCTATCCCCCGACACGCGCTCTCTCACTCATCCTAGTCTCTCTCTCCTCCTCGTTAGGTCGCGCGCGCGCTCGCGTTGTGTGTCTCGGAATTACCGAGTAGACAGAATTATGTCTGCGAGAAGCTCGGCTGCTCGGCTCAGTTGAGACTTACGACTCGCGCGGTGCGCATCAAGCGACGACTGCGACGAGAGACAGCAGAAGCAGTAGCAATAGCAGCCAGACATACATACGTACAGGCACGTGCAGTGCCGCGGCTCTATCTCTCTCACCGCGCGAAATAAACGCGCAGAGAAAAAAGGGACGAGTCTCCGTCCCTGTCTCTTCTCTCCTCGCGATCGACGATCGACGAGAGAAAGAAGCGCGCAAGAGACAGAGAGAGAGAGGGCGCAAAGAGAAGAGAGTGGGAGAAAAAGTAAGCGAGTGAGCGAGAGACGTGCCGGGAGCGAGACAGCGAGCTGTCTGCGAGCTGTCTGCCCTCGTGTGTTTACCCTGTGTGCACGGGAGGAGGAGGAGGAGGAGGCGCGAGCCCCCGGCGTGAGTAAGAAGAGGAGAGAAAGAGCGAAGCGGTGAACCTCTCTCTCTCTCTCTCTCTCTCTCTCTACGACGCGCGCGCGCCAGCCGCGCGCAGGCCACTCCGGTTTTTGCTCGCCGAACTTGTTAAAAGAGCACGCGAGTCGCGCGGGGACCAGAGACGACCGATGACTTTTTCGCGCGCTGGATCGTGATACACACACCACGCCGCCACCGCCACCACCGCCACCACCACCGCCGTGCCGCCGTTGCCGCCGCCGAGTAGCAGCAGCAGCAGCAGCCGCCGCAGTAGTAGTAGCCGGCAGAGAGTGAAAGAGAGCCCAGACGATAGCCGCCCGAGGGGGCACAAACATGTCGATTACGTGAACGCAGCGGTGTGCAGCCAGTCAGCAGCTACTGTCTTACGCGCGATCGCTCTTATAAGCACGCATCGATTTTTTTGGGGGGGATCGTTCAGTGTTGATCAACACTTGAAAATATCGAGATACTGAAGTTAATAAAAAAAAAAGAGATAGACAATTTTTATAAAGAGAACCAGGATGACAATGACGAGGTTCATGATGTACCTGGTGCTGGTGGTGGCCGCCTGTCAGTGCGCGCGGACCCATCACCTGCGGCACCATGGCATTGCCACCGCCACCGCCGGTGAACCGGAAGTGGTAGCCGGTGGCAAGAGCGATGCTGATGGTATCGTTGCCTCGCCGAAGAACCGTCGGAGCTTGCAGCCGGGATTTTACAGCAGGAACGGTTCGGAACCCGGCAAGGACATGATACCGTACAGCTACAAGAAGCTCGACAAGATGATGAAGAAGGCCATCCTGCAGATCATCCTCGGGGAGCTGCGCCCAGCGGACATGCTCCTGCTGAAGGCGTTGAATTATACCCTGGAAGAGGTGATGGCGATTAGGGAGCACGAGCTGAGCAGGATCAAGAAGGAGAAGGAGTTTGAGGCGAGGATGAAAAAGGTCTGGGAGGAGGAGATGCTCAACGTCAAGTACCAGCACCGGAAGATGAACCGCGAGAGCAACATCGAGGCTTACAACCGCCAGGCGGTCTACGACTACGAGAACGAGCCAACAGCTGCAGCCGGTCTGTCGTCCGTCAACACCGATTACGACGACTCAGCCACGGCAGGTGAGAAGGAAACAGCAGTCACAGAGGAGAGCTTCAGACAAGGCTTCGATAAGGTGATGGAGCCCCACGTGGTCTTCAAGATCCGCTACGACGATTCCGAGTTTGACTCCAGCTCTGACGAGAAGGCTAAGACCATCGCGCGGAACCACCATACCAAGACCCTACTGAGGGCCGAAAAGGTCAAATCCTCTTCTGTTGCCAGCGAGTCCTTTCAAGCTTCCAACGCTGATGGGGACCGCGTTGCTCCTGCTCTTAGCGCTCTAGACCTCGAGGACTTCAACCGACAGGCCATCCTAGACTACGAGAACCTCGTGCCTGGCGCCGGTAGGGTCAGCGCCGAGAGCAAGGAGGCTTTGCCCTCGTCTACCAGCACCACTACCACTACCACCACTACGGAGAAGCCCGTTGACGAGCCGAAGAAGAAGGTCGAGTACGAGGGGCTCGAATGGGTCGGGGGAGACGTTTACAGGGTCATACCCGAGGCCATGGAGGCACTTCTCAACGAGGAGGCTACCGAGGAACTAGAAGACAGCGCCGCAGCTGTAGCTGCAGCTGGCAGTCTTCTCGATGATTATGAGGCCGTAGCAGAGAGTCTGAGGATGGTAGGCGAACTTGACAACGATACCATGGACTGTCAGATGGATGAGGCGCTCGCGGACGCGCTACCTGCGACCGATGGAGCCGATGCCGATAACCAGAACCTCACGGCCCATCAGCGATATCTTCAAGCGCAGAGGAAAGAGTAAGTAGTTTTTATGATCTTTTTGGTTCAATTCAAGTTTGTATTGTTGGAATTCATCTCAACTGTTTATTAGGCCATTTTTTTATAATAAAAAATTGATTTGTAAAAGTAAAATTTTGATTTTATGATATTCCGGTAATACGATCTTATAAATTGTTTGATTGGATGAATTTTTCGCGAGAGCGACGTAATTACTAGAAAACAGATGGCAACAAGCTTTAATAGTAAAATAAACAATTTGCCACGTTAAATGCAACACAAACAGTTGTATTTAAATATGTTTATCATTATTTCAACGCAAGATGTAATTCATTGCAATTTCTCGTGTGTCAATGGATCGCGGTTCTGTATCTTGGCCAACGAGTAAAACGGGAAAGCTATTAAAGCACCTGTCCGAGAAATTTCTTTGTATAGTAATTAGAGCGCTCTACGTGATTTGTACATAGACGAGACAGAAATAGTTACTCTGCTTTCGCCTTCTAGCGGAAACTTGACTTCGACCTTCGATAGGTAAGAAAAGCAGTTGGCAGCAGAGCGTAAAAGGTCTTGGTATATCGTGTGCATGTGTGTGTGTGTGTCGTCTTCGATTTTAAACTTTTTGTCATGTGTTGCATTATAGTATAACATTTATGAGTCAGAGGACTAATTTAGCGCGTGATGCATGATTATTTAGCAAATACAATATTACTTGTAATAGCCTAACTCGGAGCTTATTCTTGATATTTGTTTAAAATGTGCATTTGATTTAAAATTTTTAACAAATTATCACTAAAAATTTTCACATTTGTTTGACGAATAATACTTACCTTTGTTTGTTTGTCTAACAGCGAAATTCAAATGTACTGTGCGCACTTTTCTATTTTCTAAATTTATTTTCGAAAGAAATAATAAAATTTTGTCAATCTAAGGTCCCCTTTATAAACAAATATCCTATCACAGTTAGCTTTATCGCGCATCACCTTTCAGACCATCGTCTTTTTTCGGCACGAGATCAAAAATAATGTCATTTAATTGAAACTACTCATATAACAAATTATCAATCGAAAATGGCATTATCAACTCTGAAATCTGCCAGCGAGTTCGAATTTCAATCGACAAAGCCATAAACCTCCTGATCTTAATTTTAGACCTCTGTGCGCAGGAAAGCATGTGCTGACTCACGCGCGCTCGAATCCTTTAGAAAATTCCTCAAAATTTTATTTTCGTGTTCGCTCCTCGGTCGCTACGCGAAAACTTCCCGCGCTTTCTCGTCGCCTCATAAAAATACCAGCGCGCCTGTCATCGGCCGCTTCTTTTTCCCTTCTACCGACGTCGAGTGTTATTGCAACCGCGAGTCGTGTACACGCGCATAGCTACGACGCAGGACAGCTCTAAATTTAGGTGGCGAGTGAGTTAGAGCTGCCACGTGAGAAACGCGCACGAGTAGGTACACTGATAGAAAGAAATATTTGAGGCAAATGCGCTATTCATTTGAAAGGCGATTTTTTCAAGTATATATTTAATCTATTTCTTGACTGTTAAAGCACCTGCATTTGACTGAATTCAAATACTCTTCGTTAACAGTTACTTTGGGCGAGTTTGGGTCAAATGAATCTTTCCATCAGTGATAGGTAGTGGAGATTTTCCAAAAATTCCGATCATGGATATTGAAGGCGGATATTGAAAAATTGCAAAATTTTGGAAGAATGAAATCAGAACAAATTTGACTACTAGTTTCGCTTTTTTCTTTTATATTTGCAAATACAACTTTGCTGATGTTTCATAATAATATTTTTTTAGTAATGACAAATTTATAGTGATAGTAGAAGAACTCAAGAAGATTACATAATTTCGGCGTTAGTCAAAAATAAAACGACCGTACAATCTAAATACATATGATACAAGATATAAGGCATAAAATATGAATATATTTGATAAATACATCGGAATCAGCTACTTGAGGCTTATTTAATCTTTGATGATAATTGTACTTTCTATTTTTCTTTTTCAATTAGAGCGTAAGATAAGTAGGGTCAATGCACTAGTGAATGACCAATTAAGGATTTGTCCGATTATAAAGAGATTTTTTAAATATTTATAGATTATTAAAATAAAAATAAGCATTAACTTTTGATTCCATGATAATTGAACTTTCTAATAAATGTCAATTATTTTTGCAAAAATGTGTAAATACATGTAAAATTGACTAAAAAATTTTAAATATGCAAAAACACCCCCCCATATTCGCAATTTAAGGCGTAATATTGTATATTGAACATGAAATTCTACAAGAACTGCTGGAAATCTTAAAATTTACGCACTTTAAAATACGACAATATTTCGTTTTTATGGTTTTTAACTCAGTGGACACATACTGGTGACGTGACTGGTCACAGACTGGTGTTTTGGCCCTAATGCTTTAATAAATTTCCTCTTATCAATACTCTTAGTTAATGGCAATAAATAACGTACTTACGATTGCATTACTTTTTAGCTGAAAAAAAATTAGATGTCGCAATTGCGATTACAATATTTTCTTGTTGAACCAAAAGTAAATAGCTCGATAAATTAGTTTACTATCTGAAATCTGTCTATTAAATCGAAATAAATGGAGTAATAATGTTCTTAAATCATCGAGGGCGCATTTTTTCAAGTGTATTCTAAAATAAGACAGATTGACAGCTGCCGCAGTGTAGCTTGAGCTGCTTCTGAAAATTCTCTTTAATCACTCAAGCTTTATTTTTGGCAACTTTAAAACAAGAAAATTTTTGACAAATTTCAGAAGAAGAAAATTTGTCAAAAATAAAACTTATAGATTTCATTGTTCGAGGTATTTTAGGAATTATCTTTCAAAAATTTAGATAAAAATTCTTGGATAAAATCAGGAGTAATATTAAAAATCACGATAAATGTTCAACTTGAATAATAGCATTTTAATTAATTTTCAATTCGTACTCTCTAAATACGAATAAATGAAAAGTCGTTCACTGGTGCTACTAAGTGAAAAACTTTACCAATACTTTAGTGAATATTCACTTATTGCATTACAATAAAATTTTCACTACGGTATATGTTAACATTCATTACAAAAATGGACTTGTTTGCGAGTTCTTACTCGTAACAGCACCAGTGTCTGACTTATCCCCTATTTATTTTTAAAGGGTAGTTTCTTTAATTTGAAAACCCATTTATCCACTGCTATGTTGCAATTAAATTTTGTATATATCCATGCATTCCCTTCGACAAATTTCTCGAAGCAACCACCCTAGTAACGCTGAGCAAAAGGCTGAATGCGCGAAGGCTTCTCTTCAATGAAACCGATTGACCTCCAATGCTCGCCGTCGCCGCATCCCGTCGTACCCTTCAAGCATTTCAATCGCTTTCACGATCGATCGATCGATTATTCCGCGCTCGGTCGACAACGAATGAATCTCCTCTCCTCGCTCCGCGAAGCCGATTAATCGGAAAATCGGCTTGCGAGTCGCGCGCGACCTCAGGCTACGTCGCTCCGCGCGACAATAGGCTCTCTCTCACTCGTGTGCGTAATAGAAATACCGCTACGGGACGATCTCTCCTCCTCTTCTACTCTCTACTTCTTCTTCTTCTTCTTCTCGCGCTCTTTTTTTCAGCTAATGTATACCCACCCGCCGGCCCGGGCGCGCGCGCTCGGCGGCTACTCCTTTTATTTTAGCAGTCTAGACGCGAATGGCCGAAGGCAGTCGGCCAAAAGCCTGATGATCCTTAAAGACTCTATTCGTTTTTTCGTCTCGTCGCATTAAGCCAAGCGCCATTTGTCAGTCGCGCGCGCGCGCCCGCGTATAACCCGCGCCTGAATGAGGGGGGAAAAGTCGACAGGGGCTACCTCAGGCTGGGAGATAGTAAGGCGCGCGCCGTTTCTTTTTTTACCTACGGGTGTGTATAGAAGCGCGCTTTGAAAAAATTAGAATCGATTACGATCTTGACTTGTCTCTGTGGTTTTGGCTGGTTTTGGTTTTTGATAAAAGACGTTTTTTTGGGATGAAGCTTTTTTTGTTCGTGAGCATTTTTTCATCCAAAATTGTGTTGAAAAAGTTTTTGGATTTGGTATTTATGAATCAATGAGATTCTTCCAAAGCTGGTGAATAACGAAGGTTTTAGAAAAAAATTTAATCGTGTTAGCAAAGTTTCAATACCCTTTTTGTTTTAATAAGAAATGAAAAATACTATACAATAATTAAAAAACTTCAATATTCAATAAACAGATAAAATTCTTCTGAAAAGCAAAATCCAAATCATAACATCAAACGTCAGATTAAATAAGATTCGTCACAGATCAATGAGTAATAATTACCCGGCAAAGCAAAAGTGGGCAAAGATATTACGAGGACGATCATTGTCGCTCCCCTATTATACAGCTGTAAAGGATGTTTTGTCTCGCTCGGGCCGCGCTCGCTCGCTCATGAGCTTATGCAATATTCTCGTGTGCTTAAATTTCACGCGCGCTGACCTTGCAAAGTCGCATCTCGCTTTATGAGCCGTCGTCGCCGTCGTCGACGGGAGAGCCAACGATTAGGGTATTTCCAAATCTCATGCGCGCTCTATTATAACGCAGCGCACGAGAGAGAGAAAAGGAGGGACCGCTGATGCTTGAAGAGAGGACCTAAGCTAAACGAATTCAATAAAGCACTTGACGAGTGCAATTCGTAAACAGCTGCATAAATCAGTCTTTTGAGCGATCTCATTTTCATTCGGGTATCGGTGCTGATGCGCCGGTCATCCGGGATGACTAACGCTGAGTTTTTCTAATAATATGTACGTATTAAAAATGATAAAAAAATGCGATTTTTCATGTGGCCGTAATATTATAAATATATTATTTTTATAACCTTTTCTTGCTTTTCGAATGGTAGAAATATAATTTTATCTTTACAACAGGAAGCACTGCATTAACAATTTAATATTCGCCGCCAATCTCATATTTTAAATGCGACTGCTTTATATTTAGAAACTTAATTAGTTGATGCGCAGCACCATTTACCTCGATTATTACTTTATTAAGTATATAAATTTTTTAGGTAATAAAGTAGTCCAAGATTTTATTAGATATAAATTTTATTATATACTGCAGTTGCGGGACTAATGAGCACTTTCATAATATTAAATTAGATTGAAAAATATACAAGACAGCAAAAATAAACAGTGATTTTTGTAACTCGCAATATTACTTTGCAGTGAAAGATCTAGATGCAACTTTTAACACATTTTAAATTTTGTAAAATTTAAAATAACTTTTTAGATCGTACACCGCGGTTTTCTTTTCTCCCAGCAACATCAAATGCCCTTAAAATTATTTTAATTATCATCGTCGCCGTTACTTATCCAACCCAGCAAAGCCTCCACCCCGACCACGACGTGTCCCATGTCCTTCCCCACTTCCACGTCTTGTCCACTAGAGACAGCCGCGTATCAGCCATATCCTCTCGACGAAAAAAAGCGAGTTCTCTCGCGCACGTGCCGGAGAAAATTGAAAACGACTCCTCCGTACAGCAGCAACGTGTGTACGCGATTGCGCGCGCGCCTCATGCTCGCTCGCTTGACCGCGCTTGCGCTTGCGCACGGGATTGTTTTTTATGAGCGCACTCGCTCGCGAAGAGCTTGTTAGTCTCTGGTTTCCCAGACGGCAGGCAGACGGGGCACGTATGCATCGAGACGTCGTAAAACGCGTGACTTGGACGCGCCGCCAGATTAACGTGCATGCCATGAGAAACGTCGTAAAGTCTCTCGAAAAAAATGCCTCCTCCTCCCTCCCTCCTTTACCCCCCCGTCCCCACCTCTGCACGCCGCCGTTTTTACTTATCTCACTTTTTCGCCTTTTTCCTCCCTCCCTGCCTCCCCCCGCGCACGCTAGCCTATGTGCATATACACGGGCTCTGCTTGCGTCTCTTCTCTCTCGCCTTCTCTCTCTTCTAATTGTGCCTCCTTTTTCGCCCGATCCCCTTTTGTTTCTCGCGCTCTCTCTCCTCTGCATAATATATCTCGGCTTGCCTTCTACCTGTCAATCTTCTTTTCCACAGCTCGCTCGGCTCGTCTTTTTTCTAGTCTGGGCCGGGGGAGGCGAACAGGAGGAGGAGGAGGAAGAGAAGAGAGGGCAGCAAGGGAGAAGGAAAAAATTAGACAAGTGGAAAGGAATATGGTCTCGGCTCGTGTCTTTCTAATTGCTGCACTTTTTCTCCCGCGTCTTAGCGTTCGTTCCGATTGTTATCTACATGCAAAGTAGGATTGTAAAAATTTAACGGCGAGCAGCAGACTCGGGAGTGTATGCAAATGTACCCGGTACTTGAACTTTTCTATTTTTTACGGCCCTTTTACTCTTATTTTGTCTCTTGAATAAATTATTTAGTTTTTGCAAGCGCATAGTATATGTTTCGTAATATTAAATTTTAAATTGTTAACTTTGTTGTGAAATTCATATTTTAACTTGAGTGTACTGCAATTGCTTAAACATCTGAATGAGCATAAATAACAATTTAAAAATATTCATTTTTATCATTTATGACGGTACTTTCTCTGTTGTAGAACAGACTATCGAGTTTTTTATGAAAACAAGCTTTCGCTCTGTTAACACTTAATAAACCAAGATAACAAATTGATTATTTTACTAAATTTAAATTCGTGAACGTGACCATAAAACTGTACAATTGTATACATAATACTATTTTTCAACTTCTAAGTACCGACTCTTACTACTTAAAAGAACTTTACAATTTGAGAAATTGTTGATTATGATTTACTTTGAAACCTTTGATTTTCCGTGTTCATGTATGGAGATATAATAAAATGTCAACCAATAAATTCTTTTATACAAATGGTATAGTTTTAAAAAACTGAGTTTTGAAATTCCACCATCAATGACATTTATCAAGACTTGATCTTCTTTGATACCTAGAGAACAGAAAATTTTCAAGTAGTTACATCCCTCTACCGTTCTCCTCCACTCGTTCTCTCTCGCTTGTTGCTGCGCACCTCCTCTTCTTGTCGTTTTCCACGTGTCGTCCGAGCCCAACAGCGGCGTTCGACATAAATTCTTCCGCGTTGGATTATGTCGCTCTCTCTTTCTCTCTCTCTCTCTCTCTCCCCTCCGGCGCCGCTGTCCGGCTGTTGTTGTTGACACTCGCTCACGCAAACGCGAGGAGTGGAGAGGGTGGAGCAAAGACGACGATGCTAAGACGAAGTTCACTAGCACGTGCGGCCAGCGCAAGATTTTCATCGCTCGCGTTGAAGTCTCCGTGCGGTTCGAGGCTACGTATCGCGCACGGATGAAAGAGTCGGAGGATGGGTGAGGGATGGTAAAGGTGTCATTAATGGAGTTGACGCTGGAGACGGCTTTTGTCTAATTTCTTGGACAAAAATGTTAAAGAGAAGAATAAAAATGTGGTAATGGGAATAATTCAAAAGGCCTTCTTTGAATTATGAAATTTCATTGTGGATTCATGAAAGGTTTTTAATGATACTTGGAGTAGGGACCTTACCGCGGTACCAAATATTAGTAATTAAAGATAATACAATTTAAACTGCTTTTAAGGAAGATTGAGATATATGTTTTTGTAATTATTTCTAATGCACTTCTCAAAAAAACCTTTGTTTCAATATTCGGAGTATGTTCGTAATAAAATATAATTACAATTGATTAAATATAAGAAAACGTACAAAAAATATCCTATTAATTTAATTGGATTCAATTCTTCAACTCATTTTTTATCAAAATGTGAATACATTTGTTTTCAGAGATACTTGACGTCGAGCTGCAACCTTCTTCGTTTTCTTAATTTTGATGATTTTGAAAAATACGTAAATAATTTATGCTGCAGATTAATAAGTTACTATATAATGAAATATATTCTATCGAGGACAAAACATATTTAATTTGTAGTCTCGCCTCCTTACAAGTACTTATCTTCACGGAAATACGTCGTGAATCTAAGAAAACTCCCTTGTCAAGCATATTTTTTCACCACAAGGCTCTCAATAGCGTGTGTGTCAACGACATTATTAAGGTCACATAACTCGCCTGAGACGTTTTTACACAATGTGTACGGCGATTTCCGAGAAACGCGCGGCTCAGCTCGACAGCTTGCCGCCGGGAGAGCCGACGAGAAGATAATGCTCCGAAGGGAAACCAGAAGGACAGGGCGATAATATGCCTCGGACGCGTTCTCCGCTGGTCGTTATGTAATGGTTGAGAAAAAAATAAGAAATTGTCGGTTTGGGGGTTATGGTGGCGTCAAGATTACGTCGGGTGTCTTGTGCTGTCTTGTCCCGCGTGTTCTGTTACATTGTTTGACGGTAGTGAAGTTTTTAAATAAACCTTTGTAGTAAATAAATAAGTTAATTGAAGCGGAAAACATCAATTTGTCAGAATATTACAGACAATAATTGTAAATTCTTCAAAATTTATGTTCTTTTTCACTTTAAAACTTATAAACAAATATATGTATTTAATTTATAGTTTATTATTAATACGTTTATTTGTTTCGTTAAAAATTTTACTTATTAAAATTCACTAAAAATAATTTATGACACATACCGAAAGTCAAAAAAGTTAAGTGACTTTGAAATGTTCAAAAACATTTTTATTTTTAAAATTTTTATTTTGGCCGCATCTCTAATTAGAATTGGCACAAAACCCATTAAAGTTTCTTCAAGAAAGCATTATGCAAACCAGCCAGCAACGGTTTTTCATTATTTCTCATTACTTTTTTGAGGTTCTGCATTTGCATAGTAATTATTGCATAGTTACCAAATATAACCACCCACTTTTTCTTAGTTCAAACGAAAGTAATTACCAATAATAATTTATCAAAAGCGAACGCGTGCCCTGAAACAAATCGAAAATGGCAAAACGTGACTTTGTATGCTTAAGTGAAACAAATGACTTGGTTTAATTAACTTTTTGGGCAAACGCACATTTTTTGGAACCACTTAAATTTAATGACTTTTGCAATTATTATTTATAAGTTTTAAGGACCTCGTTATTTTATATATTGATTTTAACAAGTAAATTTTTTTATTTTTAGTTTTCTGTTTGACATTCGTTCCAGCCAAATTGTATTTCCGGAGCATACTTATTCAAAAAAAATTCTATAGAATTCGTAGCAGATGTTCCAGTTTGCCTATTCGAGAGAATAGACATAGTAAATTAATAGTTTGAATACCAACCGTGACCAACACAATGTAGTTAATTGAATATAATTTTCTATTCAAAGTTGTAGATTTGGCAGTTTCTCTATTCTATGCAATATCCATAGACGTAGAGCAAACATTTTTTTAAGCTTCAAAAGTTCTTTATTTAGAAAGCATTGATCGACTGTGAATTTCAAAAACAAATTTAAGTTACAGGTAGACTTTAGTGAATACAACGTTATTTTTATATTTTTGTAAACCTTATACGAAAAATTAAACTATCCATCTTATTCTCATTTTAAGCTTCAAAATCACATTAGAAAAAAAAAAATATCGTAAAAAATTTTCCAACCCAACCTAACGCTCCAACGATCAGCCAACACAGTACAAAAATCGAAGTACCGCGCATCGCTGCCGATTTCTCGCTGCCCCAGTCGCTCGCTCACGTCTGCTCCCCTGCAGGTATACACGCGTACACGCATACTTGCACGAGAGAGCTAGAGAGCGAGAGAGAGACGGTCAACGGTCGCGAGATGAGATTCCGGTGCTCGCGCGACGACAGCAGCGGCGGTGGAGGGAAATCGGAGACTCTCCCCGCGAGCAAAAAGATCGGGATTTACGCGCGCGCGCTCAGTCACGGCTTTTCTCCGTCTCTCTCGGTCTAGTCGGCGTCTAGCCGACGACGGATGATTAATGCAAAGTGCCGCTCGCTCGCTCGGCGCAACAGGTACCCGTGTGCGTGTCTTCAGGGGGAGCGAGTCTTCTTTTTTCCTCTTCTCTTTGCTTTATCGCGCTCTCTCTCTCTCGCGCGCGTATTATATACGAGACGAGGCAGCAGGCAGGAACGACGGCGGAGCTTGCATAACTCTGTTATGCCGGGAGCGTGTCTGGGATGTTATAAATCGCCGCGCGAGCGGCTTGATCGATAAGTCCGAGGCGCGTGTTTTGGCGCGGCCTCTGGCAAATGAGTTTTGATTCTCGATCGCGCGCCGGTGATTGAGAACCTTACAGACTGGTAATTCTCGTGGCGTTCTCTTTTCCACAGCCCGATTATGTTGCTTGATTATGTTATTAATGAAATTTATTATTAGCTGGTCGGGTTTATAAATAGCGGAGACTGGCCGCCGCATCTATAAAATCGACGAGTTGTAACGAACTGTTAAATGAATTTATCGCATTTAATGGTCTTTGCCTTTTGGTTTGCTTTTTAACTTGCACTTGATAATTTACGCTCATCAGAGCGCTTTATCTTCGGTATTGATCCATTTTGTCATTGTACGTACCTATTTAATACAAGTGCTTAACTTCGTAACTCAGACGAGTGACATAACGAAATTAACCTGCGTTATATTTGAGAGTGTGATTTGCATTAATAACTTGAGATGAGTGGCCAATCTTTATACTCATGAATGTGTTTCATTTGCAGTCAAGGTCAAAAAGCCATTGAAGACATCAAATTGAAGATTCTAACCATGACAGGAAGATTCAATTCAACTTCAAACAACAATCAAGTCCAACGCGAAAGGCTAACCATGTTCTCTCCTACATGTAAGTACTTGCAGTTTAAATGCCATTACTGATTTTTTTTCGTTTATTTTGATACAGTAATATTTTTTCAAGAATGTCTAGAAATGCTTTGAATTTTTTTACTAAATGTTGATGTAATGATATTATACCGTTTATTTCATTAAAGTCCTGAGGATAAGGTTAATTTTATTCATTTTCTTTCAGGTCAAATACCCCACAACACGGATGCCGAGGCCTGGAACGATCCGTTCTCCATGAACATGCACTTCCAACTGAATCTGACTTCCGGCGAGCACTTGGTTGCAGCGAAATTAAGGCTCTTCAAATTACCCCAGGATATCGTGACGTCGCCTAGTCATGGCTCGTACGAAGAAGAGGAGGAAGACGAGAAGAAGATCCGAGTGTCCGTCTACTTCTACACAAAGTCGCTAAAAAAGCATCGAGGTAATTGACAAATTGACTTTTATAAACTATTCTTGTTCAATCCATTGAAAATTGAAACTTTTTTCTACAATATATTATTTTGGAGCTGCTTATCGAACCTTTTAATTTTTACCATAAATCATTCCTAGTTTGAAAATTGTTTATTAAACTTAATAAATTTAATATCATACTAGCCGTTATAACGCTACCATGCCCCTTAAACAAGAAGAAAACTCTAAAATTTATTCAAAAAGTCTCTTAGACCAGAAGAATTATTCTCTCATTTGTTAATAAAATGCCACTATTCCTCTTCACTTGCAGCAAAAAAACGACTGATGGACTCGATAGTGACTCCGCTATCTTCGCAGGGCAGCCACCTGGTGCTGGACGTAAGGCAGGGTCTGCGCTTCTGGCGACCGAATGCCAGCACCAGTAGCAACGGTAACGGCAACAATAATGGCTCGCAACAGCAGCAGCAGCCACAACAGCAGTCACAACACACCGGCAATCACGGCCTGATCGTGCAAGTCGAGGACCAGGACGGCAGGCCGTTGAAGCCGGCGCTTTATCTGCAGAAGCCATCCTGCGGCGAATCCGATGCGGATGAGAAGGCATGTGAGTGTGTGCTCTAACAATACTAACTCAGCTCAGTTTGACCACGTTTTCTTTTTTTGAGTGCTCTTGTGTTCTTGTGTATGCATTTGATTTTATTTATCTCGCTCCTGACATGCTTCAAGAATAATTCAAAGATTTTAATAAAACGTTACATATCTACAATGACCTTGATGAAACTAGTTAACGATTATACTATATAGTAACGTACAACTGTAGATCAGGTTCAGTTTCTTAAATTCTTCAATAAAAAGCGTTAAAGGAGCGAGGAAGCAAGCACGGCACCCTGTAACACAATATAACGCGACGCTTGGAGAATGTACGCGCTTTCGTATTATTTCCGCATCGCATCTGTGACGAGAGACACAGATGGGTTTAAGCATGCTTTGTTTTCTTTTCCTATGATTAATTTTTATTCAAACAGCTGACGAATAGTGATATCAATTTTTGTTTTCTTTATTTTTATCCCATATTCAATCAATTCCTAAAGAAGCGATATTTACTTTCTATTTCTATTTCTCTTATTGTTTTAAAAATTTATTTAAAAATTGCTTCAGTTGTACACAATATTTTTCTTTACAAATAAATAATTTTATTATAAAGATAATTTAAATAATTATTTATTATATTGAATCATGGAATAAAAAACTTTACTTATGAAACCAAAGTGTCTGCAAGCATTTGTGAAAGTTTGATAGACCGATATTTCTCGCAAACCGGAACTCACATCTCGTTAGACACCTATGACGTCTTTCGGGCCCTTGACCCACTTCGTCCCAATAACTTTGGTGCTTTTATTTTGCAGACAAGTACGGCCCTGCCCTTTTTGTCGGAGCCTGTACTCGTTACGTTCGCCTCGTAAACGGCAGAGTTGAGATGTGCGACCAGTGCAGGCCGCCATCCCTGAGGCATTGACGAGACAACGCCACCATCGCCGCCGCCACCCGCCAGCCAAGTACTTCCAGGGGCAATTGAATGTTTTTTAAGCGTTAAAAAGGAGCAAAATTGGAATTAGTCTATATAACTCTCTCTCGGCTTTTTATTTTACGATTCTTCAACAGCGAAATTTATCGGTTGGTATATTGGTTTTTAAAATTATGACATGCGGAAATTAAATGAAGTTCGATTGGCTATTAACCCTTTAACGGTTGATCATATTTTGAATGACTTTTTTGATGGGGAAAAATTTATTTCAAAAGTGATAATACTTTGCTGATTGTCGGTTTCTTCAAAAATTTTGCGACTGTTCAAAGTCTAGGAAATGATGAAAGTCTGATGAAGAGACTGAATGAGACTTCAAAAACCTTTATAGGGTTCAATAGGTTGTCTAACTATAATTAATTAGTTTTGTTAAAAATGATAAATTTAAGTATTTTATTGACTAAGTTAAATTAAGAATACGATTTTAATTGTTTAACTTAAATATTAATTGCAAATATTATACAAATTACTTCAACCTTTTCATACAGTGCTATAAGCCAATCAGAACTGTTGTGTTTAGTATTACGGGGAAATAATTTGTATAGCATTTGCGTTGCAACAGTCGATGCAAGGAAGAAAATTTGTTTTTAATTTTATTGTAATTTTAAATGTAGATACTTATAAGTGCCAATTAAATTATTCTTTCGACTTAAGAAAATAATGAGAAATGAAAAAGCAATTTCACCAAATTAGCTGCAAAAAAAGAGAAGGATCTTGACTTTAACTTTAAGACGCGGTAAGTCACTTAAACTGAAGAGTATATATCAGCGAATTATCCGGTCGCATCGACGCAGACTGTTTTATATATTATTAATAAATCGTAGTCCTAAGATGCGTATAGAATGAAAGCGCGAAAGTTAGAAGTAAAATGCCTTCGAGCAAGCTCATCTCGTCTTCTTATGAGTTTTCTTTCTGTCGCGTAAATCTTAAGCTCATCTCTTGCGTAAGCGTTTGATTAAATGTACATATTGTCGAATTCTGTAATTATTCTTGTAAACCTCGAAATAAGCAAAGCCCCCGACCCCTGCCTGCATATCTCTCCCGTTTTATCACACTCCCCCACCCTTCCCCGCTCTCCCACCCACTTAAGAAAACTGTTTACTTTTAAACTTGTAGGTTCCAAGCTCAACGACTGATATAGCCAAATGTAGATAGTAAGCTGCGTGTGAGACGTTATATTTATGATATTTTCAAAAAAAAGAAATCTTCCTAATAAGCGTAGACTTTTGTTACACTTCTAAGCCGCTACTTAAATAAGTAGTTAGCCTACTATAGAGATGCGTTTATAAACAACGAGAGTTTTAATGTGTAATTGTAAATAATGTATATTTTGGATTTTTCTTTCTGTAATGAAGTAAGAAAATAAATGTATCGATGATAATTGTTATTATATTATTTTACATATATTATTAACCCACATAGTATCCTATAATATAAAGAAGAATGCCCATGCGGTGTAAATTTAATTATTTTTAACACTTCCAGTGCTGAGAACAAAATTATGTAATTTTTTGAAAACTCTAATTTTGTTTCTTCAGTTGCATTTGTGAAATCCTAGTTTTTCTATACTGTATTTTTATCATTCAAATGTTCCCAAAAAAGAAACAATTTTAGCAAAAGATCGATTTCAATAACATCAACATACCTAATATCTAAAAAAATCATGATGCATATAATGTCATGTAGCACTGAAAGTATCAAAAATGCAACCTGTAAAATTAGTGCTACCACTTGGAAAATAAAAAACTATTAAATTAAAAAAAAAATTGATCCAGTTACTAAATAAAAGTTATAAAAACGTAGATTGAAAATCAACGTCTGTCTAAACTTGAGTTACACTACTTCTACGCATTTAATATAGGAACGAATTTTAATCAATTATTTTAATAACCCGCATCATAAAATGGTCAACTTTTTGTTCTAAATATCGTATTTTTATATATTTTTGATGACAGAACAGGGTTTATAGGTTGCACTTTTCAAATTAAATGAGAACGTCATTGGCATTCTCCTTTCTAATTTGTAGCGTGCTGTTATCCACTACCTGCACGGTCTTCCTTTTTAGATTTTTTGTTAAAATCGCGAACTCTGTTTTTGTCACCACCAAACGCTGTTATTTTTACACAAAGAGATCATCTGCTTCATACATGTATAATTACACTAAAAATTGTACATTTGAATAGTAGAAGTTAAAAAAGCATTTCTGACTTGTTACTTCGAAAATTTTTTTGTTACTATTATAAAGATCAATGCAAGCAATTAATTGACAATAAAAGAATAAGAAAAAAAAACTTTTCAATACATCAAAATTAATTGAAAAAGTCAAAATAATTACAAAAAAATAATCGACTATAGCAAATGATAAGTGAATTAAAGATGTATTGCCCGTAAAGTCTAAATTTAAGACAAATATTTTGGTCATATAATTCATCAAAAACAGTAATATTTTACAGAACTAATAGTAAACCATTATGCAAAATATTTCCGAACTGAAAATGAAAATTTAAAAAATGGAACTTGTTTATCTTTGGCATCTACATATATATTTTTTGCTTCCTCATAGAGGAAGCTTTGTAACGGTGAAAAAAATTTCTGAAAACAAAATGTTCAAAAAGATCTTTTAAAGCAATATATGTGTATATTAGTTGATTTGGATAATTTTTGTTTTCGTGAATGTGTGTGTGTGTATGTGTGTATGTGTGTATTTCAACTCTTCATACCTCCAAAACGAATCAACCGATTTTCGTCGGGTAAAGC
>UXGD01003303.1:0-21065 GCA_900474315.1 Torymus auratus | reverse complement strand
GGTCGGCGACCTTATGATTTCTTGGCAGCTATGAACAGTTTAAGACTTGAAGAATATTTCAGTCAAGTTTTCAAATTAATTTAGTATTTTAGAAAAGTCGCTCATGCTACCTTAATGGCAGTCGCTGTTGTCTTGCACCTCTCCGGCAAAAGAGCATGCGGCAATACCGGCGTCTACGACGACGGCGCCAATGCAGTACCCGCAGATCATGAGATCGCCCTTCCGCTCGGGCATTGCCGCAAACGTCAGGTCCACTCTGAGGATAGACAGATAGATAAGATATTTATTTGTACTGGTTAAAATATACAGATGCATTACAATTAAAGAGTTTAATATCACAGATACGCTACTTTGTCAAAATATATACCACATAATTATCTCGTCAAAAGTTTCATATCATACTATTATTTCGATAATACTTTCATATCACATAATTATTCGTCACTCGTTTCATAATATATAATTACATCAGTATAACACAATATTTTGGGATTTCGAGATCCTTGGGATCCCTATTGAGACCCTGTGTTGGTTTTTCTTAAAAAGGGCTGCAAGATACGGTGGCTGTTTTATACAAATAATTTTATGCATGAAAATAGCAACAAAGTACTCTGTTCTCGCTGCCAGATTCTGCCATCCCAATTTCCTCCTATGGGGAGATGATCTCGCCAGGGCGCAACTACCGGGAGGCCATGGTGCAGAAGCAAAAGGGGGTCAGATATACAACCTAATAGCGAGGGCGTCGCTGTTGCCGGGCCTTAAACGACGACGATGATAACGGACCTGGGGCAAACAGATAGTTGGCTTATGTCCTTTGTCTCCTCGTGCGGATCCACGCCCTGTGGATAATCATTTAGATCTCTCAGGCTATTGTAGATACTCAAGCTCTCCGAATTCATGGATGGCAGAAACTCGTAGAAGTAGGCCATGTCTCCTGCAGGAGACGATTCATCAGGATTCTGAGGACGTAGAGCATACATTTCACCCAACATTGCATCTTACACAGCAATAAGTCGCACTTGGGATAAACAAAATTATGTTTGAAATTGTAGGCTGTTTTGAATGTTCTGTGTAATAGGATATAATCATTACTGAAAGTTGTACAGATTATTTTAAAGACTAATAAGATTTAACAATATTGTACAAGTATATTACGAAATATTTGCTCAGTCAATAGACGACCAAGCATCAGTCAATTAGACGACATTACCACAAAGTATTTTTGCTGATTTTTTATTGCTTTATTATGATTTCTTATGTAGTATTGTTCGGATAATGTACCCGAAATTATTCTTTCTTACTAATATAC
Organism: Torymus auratus; assembly: GCA_900474315.1. Taxonomy (NCBI): domain Eukaryota; kingdom Metazoa; phylum Arthropoda; class Insecta; order Hymenoptera; family Torymidae; genus Torymus; species Torymus auratus. The sequence continues at coordinate 19,756 of UXGD01003303.1, read as the reverse complement.
TTGACTTAAAGAAGAAACACATTTTGAAGGGGGTGCCATATATCAACCACTTGATATTTCGACTTTAAACTTTTACTGGGTTATAGAACATTCAAACCCGCAGCGAAGTGTTCTCTTGCTTTTTTGTGATTTTACGTATTTTATTTTTAATAAGTTTGAAACTGTGTCAAATGCTCGGTCGGTAATGGTAGGACTATGCTGCCCCGTTAATGTAAAATATAAAATATTTGCGCTTTTTTCAAATAACCAATCACATCGATTTTTTAAATGAACCACTACTTCCGGCCATCATTATTTTAAGAAAGGAAACGTATATCGCTGAAAAGTACATAGCATACCTGAAAAAACGTTACCATCACCGACACATCTCGACCCCCCCCCTCCACAAAATAATAAGGAATAATAATGCTAATGCAATCATTGTACGATAATGACCAATAATTTAATAATCCTCGTTCCTTTATGTCTCTATACAACAATACGCGACGGCATTCAAAACGTTATTATCGGAAATGCTGTACTATACCCAAAGCCGCGCGATGCATTCACACCCTTTCAGCCTGCGCGTGCGCACTCTCTCTTCGATTCAATTAAAAGATACTTAATCCCGATCCGTCACGAGAGATCGCTCAGGCCGAATGGAAACCATGACTTAACAATTACATCTCGCAACAACACCAGCAGCAGCAGGTACACCGCGTATATCCGCTGCATCCGCCGATCAACCTCGCCACTATCACGCGTCATTAGCCCCGCAACAGCATTATAAACATCTCCCTTCCCTCCCTCCTCCCCATGAAGATTCGATTAGCCACGAGACTAGATTATTCCCGCGCACTTGCACGCGAGGGGAAGAACAAGGTCGTCTCATCCCCCTCTATACTACGTTTCGCGCTAAGCACTTTAGCGGCGAGCTGCTTCTGCGTAAAATGCTTAACCCCGAATTATATTATACACCTCTGTGCCGCGCGGCGTCTCTAATACTTCCCGCGAATCCGCGAGTGGTAGTATACTACTCGAGAAAGGAAACGAGCGCGATCCGATCGCGTGGGTGAAAGAGAGAGAGAGACGACGAGGACGTTTCCCCATTTCTCGTTTTCCCCCTTTGTCGATTTCGACGTGAACCATGGATAACGAAGTTCGCGTGAGACTAACGACCGCGAAGGCCCATTATTACGCGCGCGGGCACACAGAGAGCGGAGTGGAGTTCTTCGTCTTCTTCTATATACCATACCTCTCGCTCTCCTCCTCCTGTACTCTTCTTCTGTACAGTAGAATCCGAGTGCTGCTGTTGCTGTTGCTTCTTCTACTTTGGCTATTAAGGACGTATTGGCTGCGCGGTCTTTTTGCCACGGAATTTCCGGGCTGAATGAAATTCCTCTCTCTCTTTCGTCTCCCCCCCGGCTCGCGGACCGTTTTTTGCGCTAATACGGTGTATAGCGTGTAGTGGTGCGGTGTATGCACTCTCAAGGCCTTTTTTGCCGAAAGATACGCATTTTTATGGCCGCCGAAGATCGTGATAAGAATAGGTCTCATGCAAGCGCGCGCAGAGAGAGAGAGGGAGAGAGAAAGAGAGAGAGAGAGATGGTTTTTAGAAGACCAGCGAGAGAAGGATATATTTTTACATTCGTGGACGAGGAAACGCGCGAGCGCTGTAGTACTATAACCGTTTCTGGTGCAATAAAAATCACGAGTATACCCACGCTACTTAGGATATATAGACGCGCGGCGCGTTTCCTACTTCCAGGTGGCTTTAAGTGTGTGTTTCTATGTACTGACAAAACAGATCGCGCGGTCAAGAAAAATGTTTTTGTGTGTCGCGGGCGTACGGTTCCTCATCTTCTTCGTAGAACGCGATATAAAAAAAAAGAGGAAAGAGTCTCGAGTGGTGAATATGCTAATGGCCGATTTGAAATTAATAATTCGTACAGTTAGAGTCAGAGCCGTAATTGACGTTTGATAACCTCCTCTAAAAATTGAATCAACAATATATCTATAGGAAAGGAAAAAAAACGGTTGCCCATACGCTAACCGACATAATGACAGCCTTTCATCCTCGAGCCAAAATTATTACACACAACTAACTCGCCTCAAATCAATTTTGCGATCGCTCGTGTCTCACACGCGACCTCTCTTACCTAACACTATAAACTCCCATCACAAAAAGAAACAGGGAAAGAATCTCTGCTTACCTCACGCCACCTCTGACCCGACAGAGAGACACATCCCATTAGGACCCATCAATCCACGCTCCTTCCTATTTGCATACATTAACCTTGCTCGAGAAACTCTCATCATCCCACTCGCGCGAAAAACACTACGCGCTGCTTCCGCCGCTTCTCGGGGCATTGGCACTCTCTCTCTACTCTCTGTGTGTACACGTAACGCCACGAGAGTGTCCTTGATCTGTGTCAAGTGCACGCGCGGGAACTCGCCTCATTACGCCTAGGCGGCACAAGAGAGTACTTACATTTTCGCGCAAGTGTTTGTGTTTGTACGTGTGCTGCACCAACAGCGCTATAGTGCGTCCGGTCACGACTATGTCTTATATGCTGCTACTCCTGCAGTCTCACTGTACGTTATTGTCGCGAGAACTCGCGCGACGATCATCGATTATGTGTGTGCGTGTGTCTGTGTGTGAAAGGATGATGCAGCATCGAAGGCAGTAGGAGCGAATGCAAATGTCTTTATTGTTGTTGCACGGAGAGGTTTCGCTGCATGTGTATGTATGTTATTGTGGCTGCAGCGATGGATGACGGCGAAAGCTGCGCGGGAGTGTATAGTAGTGTATGCGTGTGTGCATGTTATACGCGCGAAGAGATATGCAACTGCGAGATGAGTTGGAAAAAATGTTTCATTACCAGCTTGTCGGGATGTAATATGTCGAGGTGCGAGGCGAATATTCTTCCGATGTTATTGAGTGATTGTGTCACGTATATATACGTACGCTTTTGAACATTTAATTTTCGAATTCCGTGCGTGGCGAATTTACTTACAGGTATGTATATGTGCTGTAAAATAATTTAATCGGCTATTTGTCACGTATGGAATAATCGTGAAAAAAAGTTTCTAAAGACAGATATTATCGGGGATATTGATTGATGTATCATTTAGGTAAGTATAGGTATATGACCCGTCTGGGATACTAACTAGCCGCTTTATCGAACTTTCGGATCTATAATACGTCTATGAGAATTTAATAAAGTTATCCAGGAAAAAATGTGCGATAACATTCCTGACCTACAATTAAGTCAATTCCCTTTAATTCGCCAATATATTTTTCGAAAAAAAAAGATCGCGCTCACAACACTTATCTTTCCACCAACGTTCGTTCTATCCTCGTGTAAATTAATATAGACAAAAACACGTAATGCAAATACCCGCCCGATGAAAAAGTCAGCCAGGGATATACTACTTACACTTCCCACCCGAGGCCTCCTTACACAAAGTTTACAGAAATAACACACACACCCAGCCCGACGAGCTCGTCAAAAAAAGGTGCGCGCGCGCGCTGTACACAGAACAAATTCCAAATTACTACAACTCGGCTCTCCTCCAGCTAGCGGTACCACACACTCTCCACGCCCGCAAACACACGCGTTCGCGGAGAGAGATAGCGAGAGAGATGATATCGCCGAGCAATCTCATCGCCCCGCGACTTCTCTCCTGCAGCAGTGGAAGTGGCGCGGGTTGAGTCAGGCCGCCGGCGATATTTCGGCCGCGTACGTACATACATATATATACGCGCGCAATTTCCCTCCTGCGTGTGTTCGCCATAGGTGCTACTTCCTCAATTTCAATTTACACGCCTCGATAGCTCTCGATAGGCGGTGTGCGCGCGAACCGGTGGGGTTCAAAAAACCCATGCGCACGTCCCGAGTATATAGTAGTCTGTGTATATGTATACGTACGTATATGTGTACACGAGAAAGATTTAATTAAAAAGAGAGACGCGAGCGCGGAGCGTCTTAACGGTGTGACCGCGACGGCGGCAGCATCGTCGTCAGGGTTTGCGGAGCGTGATGATGATGATGGTTTAATATAGCAGAGAGCGTCTGCACGCGGCCAACAGAGTTGACGAAATTACATTTTTCATGAATAAAGATGTGCCCGCGTGCGCGAATTCTTTGTGTGAATTTTTCGAGTGTAGACAGTGGCGATAAATCATAGCGGTATATACGCCCGCGACGAAAATAAAAAGAAGGAGAGCAGCCGGCGCCTCCGCGCTGACCCGAATATTTCGCGCGCTACCGCCACGACAGATCGCTGATAATAACACTCGTCCGCGAGGAAAGACGGTATATACGCGTAGGAGAAAAAAGAAGAAAGGCTTTATCGGCGAATCTCGAGCCGCTAGGATATATAATCGATCGCTCGCGATAATTAGAACGCCCGGCGATTTGTACGTATATATATACATACGTGTTTAAGTATTCAGCTCGCGCGCGTCTCGGCCATTCCTGAACGCTCGCTCGCCCGCATTCGGATTCCGAAATTATAACGAGAGCCGTATAGATATAATAATGTAGTCTAAATTCAAATGAGTTATGAATAACGTGATGCGTGACGAATGGTGTTTACCGAGTCACTAATACGCGGCTATATGATGCTCTAATTGCTCTATATCTCTCTTTTTGGGGGCGGAGTGAAAAATGATGCGCGTTTTCGAAAGGTTGGGAGAAACACTGAGAGCGCGCGCTTCTATATACACTTTCCTAATGATTTATCACGGAATTTAGAGAGGGAGATTGTTTGGTACTCGATAGGAGAAAAGCGTACAGTACATAGTGAATGATAGTCCAATAAAGGAGATTTTCCAGATTAATATCCCATTGACCGCCCGGTGCATAAACGGTCCGCATGATTAATCCATCAGCAAACAATCGCATTCGACGAAACCTCACGCACGCAGTGAATGTAAAGGCACAAACAGCTATACTAAGCACATACTCCGCTATACTTATAAAAATAAAAGTCGCTGCTCGCTGGCAACCGTAGCCCTTTGAGAGCGAAATAATAATCGCAGCGGCGCTTGCATCCGAGGCGCAATAACCCCGCGCTGTGTGTTACGCAAGCGCGCGCTCTCGGAGGTAATTTGAATAAATGCAGAAGGAACTCTAAACTCGCGGAAAGGACAGCAGCGTGCGCGCGTCGCGTCGCATTAAAGAGGAGCTGGCGAACGCGAAAAAGCCCGCGCACGCGCGCGTGTGCACGAAGAGAGGGAAAACGGTAAAATGTCACTGTTATCCACGCGCGCGGCGCAAGTATAGTAGCAGCGGCAGCAGCGAATTCGCGAGCAAGAGCTATCCTATCCTCGCGAGAGAAGAAGAAGAAGAAGAAGCAGAGGCATAGTCCGCGCGTATAGTGGACAAGGATATGAGAGAGTAGAGGGGACCGAGTAGAAAGAGAGAGAGAGAGCGTGTATACGAGTATACATATATATAATATAGCTCGGCTAGATCGAGAAAGAAGACGAAGAAGCGCGCGCGCGAGCTGTGGAGAGAGAGAAGGAGAAGAGCGCGAGCGCGCGGCGGGATGATACCGCTAGGCGAGCGTCCAATAAGCGCGCCGCTACGGGGGGAAGCGGCCAACCACGGCGGCGGCGCGGGGCCCCGCGCCCCGGGCCCGTTTATAAAGTCAGGTCGACGCGCGGCCCCGGACGACAGAGCCGTGCCGACAGCGCTACCGCCAGGACGTGTGTATATACGTGTGCGTGGTGCTGCTGCTTCCCTCCCCGTCCCCGTCGTCGTCGTCGTCCTACAGTATATACATTATATACACGCGGGTCGCCGGCCTTATCAGTATAAAAAAAGAACCCCCGGAAGAGCAGAGGTTTCGGGGCCGTGCGCGCGGGCCGGCCGGTGTGTGATACAGACTGATACGGATAGAAAGAGAGAGAGAACAGTGTTTGCCCAACGTGTGTTATATATTATACGTACACGGAGATACGCTGAGACTGCAGGTGTGATATAAAGGAAGCCGAGAAGAAGGAGAAGAAGAAGAAGTGCCGAGAAGTAGAAGAAGCGTCGCGAAGAGGAAGTGAGCCATCAAGGTACGTGTTGTGTGTGTGTGTGTGTGCACCGTGTCTGCGCGGAAAGCTATATATATATATATATACTGTGCGTGCGTGTTGTCTCTTTCCTTCACTGACATATCCTGCGCCCGCCTCGGTTATGCGTAATGTACCGTACGAAAGTAAGCGAGCGGGTGAGTTCGCGCAGAGTACCTACTCCGTTTATTCATTATCATCGCGGATTGACTAGAAGCGAGGGAGAGAGAGGAAGTACGCGTCGAATGGTGTGACGGCGCGAGAGGATGTTAGGTGTAAGGGCCGTGGATGGAATTTTGAGCAAGTGCTAATTGTATAGGCGGAGGTGGTAATCGCTCGATGTCGCGTCGCCTGAATGCCAAATTCAGAATGTGGGGGTGGGGAGGACAGGGATTTTATCAGGCGTGTGGTTGGAAAATTTTCGGGTAAAGTAGAGCGAGGTAGAGGGAAATTTGCGGAAAATTGGTGTAATAGGGTCGACGAATTGATGGAAAATTGGTTTAGTATGTATTATAGTATTAAAAATGTTCGAAGTTTATTGTTACGTTTCGGAGCTAATGGACGGTCGCTTTTGGATTATGATAAACGATAGGAAAATGTCGGGTAAAAGACGTTTCCGAGCCAAGATATATAATTACCAAAATTAATGATCGTACACTATAAAAAAAGCCCAAAGTACTAAACTTCCGCTGTTCATCATATTCGAATTTCCAAAAGAACAATACTCTACTAAAATAGAAGACCTGTTCTATCACAAGGACGTTGAGTCTCTCTCCCTTTCGGCTCCCTAAAAATCTCCGAACCGCACAATTTACACACAACTCGAAAAAAAAATCCCTCCATCCCCCGCGTTCTCCTCTACAAACATACTCCAGACGGTCGCGCTTGCCGGCAGTCAGTCCCTCGACTCCGAGCGCCCCAGGAATTCACACATCACTGCTATATCTCGCGCGACCTTCAAACCCCTTCTCGCTTCTCTCTCGCCACTTACGTAACCATCTTGCCGGTAATTTTCTCTCTCTCTCTTTTACTCCCTAACCCACACCTCGAGGGCAGAGTCCCCCGAAATGAGCAATTAGTAAAGGGTCGAGGGCCTCCTCCTCCTCCTACACATGCACACAGCAGACTAATAAACACGAGAGATAGAGCTGGCGCGAGCGGCGGCAGCGAACTTCCCGTAAAAAAGTCCCATTCCCACGGTGAACGTTCTCTCTCGCTCGCTCGCGTATATACACATACAGACACTCACGAGGTCTAGGGTAAGCGAGTGAGCGCGCGGTCAAAGTCAGGGCCGAGGTTGGGCAACGCTCTCTCAAGCGAGCGAGCGAGCTCACGTTTTACTCGAGGGAGTTTAGAGCACCGATTTAACAATTACGCGGGAATTGCGCGAAGTGGTAAAAAGCGGAGATAGAGAGAGAGGAGAAGCGCGATCGCGAGAAATCGCGAGTAGTATAGTCACCGTAAGATGGCTTTTCTCGGTAGCGATCGAGAAGGAGGAGGAAACGGTTGCACGGAAAGAAGTCTCGCGAGTTTCGGCGAGATAGAGAGAGGATGGATATATATAGAGTGAACGGTGCTGGATTGTTCTGTCGATTATTGTACGCGGAAAGAATGCGGGGGATTTTATCGTGCGAATCTTTGTCATTCTTCTGCCTGCGTGAGCAGTAGTTCGGTGAATTCTGGCGAAAAAGAAGGTCAGAAATTTCGTTTTACGGCTATCTCCTTTATTTTCAACCGACCAGCTAGAATTTCAGTTTTTGCCAGCGTCGATAATCCCAGCAGCAGCTTTTGAGGAATGCAAAAATTCTTCAAACGCGTCATTTCGTTTGTTTACGACTATACGCAAAACTGTAATAATATTCAGGCCGCATAAAAAGGCCTACGTACATTACTCCGCATTACCCGCTTTAATTAGTCGTGAAAAGAATAAAAAAAAAAAACTATTTCATCCTCGAAATTATAGCCAGCCGTAAATGTTATAACTGGATAAAGTGATGGATTAAAACCGTTAAAGCGATTATTAACTCTGTATTACTACTATACCCGCGCGAGTGGAGTGCGAGAGGCTGCTACTGCTGCTATCCTGCTGTTAACCGTATAGTCGTCCTGAAAATTAACCTTGCAACAAAAACTGCTATGCGATAACATCAATCTTCAGCATTTTTTTGCCTCCACTCTCTGATTACGCCTTCGTAAATTACATCGACAAAACGAAGCCTATATACTGAAATACTATATACGTAATACGCGCGATTTATAGTACGAAAATGAAGCTTCAAATCAAACACATACGATTACGGATGAAGATTGATAAACCATTATCGGAATTGATGCCTCACATCCCCGTAAAAATCCACTCCTCTCGAGCGCAGAAATATCAATTCCACCACGTCGAATCATAAACCATATCCGCCGCCTAGACACGACGCTAGTAATTTAATATCCGACGCCGCGCGCGCGTACACTTGAAACCGCAACCTCTCCCCGCAGCATACTTCTTCTTCTCCTTCTTCAGCAAAGCCTTCGGGCTTTGCGATTCAGCGAATATCCGCAGTGAATTTAGCAAAACTCTCCTTAGTTCTCAGTCACGGTAGGTTCTGAGAGGCGCGTATAGACGTCTATTTCCCGTCTCCCCCGAGCGCGCGCGCCCTTTTACCGGCGCATTGACATTCAGGACAAAAGCAGCGAGCGCTGAGTCGTCGTCGTCGTCGTCGCCGCAGCGCTGCTGGTGAGTTCAACGCGCCTGCGAGCGACGCGCGGAATCTCAACGCGCGCGCAAGCGCATCAGTGTGTAGCAATAGTACCAGCAGCAGCAGCTTTATGCCCTTTTGCGCTCTCGCTCGCTACCACTGGCGACCTTGAGAAGTGGTGCGGCGCTCGCGCGCTCTTCGTGGAAGAAGAGCGAAGAGGCAGAGAGAAGAGTTATTCCCTCTCGCGCGCTCTCGTTCCTTCGTTCCGAGGCGCACTTTTTAATGAAAGTGGAATCACGGCTGCATAGATCCGCTTTGTTCGCTGGCTACTCGCTGGCCTACGGCGTTCACTATTCATAGGAGCTTCTTACGCCGCTGTGTTTACACGCTCGAGGAACGCTCCGAGAGAGAAAGAGGGCTAATTACGTGGATGCGTGTCGTAATATTTCGGGGGGACAGTTTTACGACGCGTTTCCCGTACGTGTAGCAGAGGAAGCTGTTAAGTCGAGATGGGAGGAGGAAAGCTACCCGCGGTTTTTCTCGAGAAATTCGAAATGACAGGTACCGCCGGCGGATATGCGCGGGGCGAGAAATTGCCGAGATTGTATAATGGGCATGAATATTTATCGAAGGTTGTGGGCCGTGGCGGACGGGGTAAGAAAAGAGAAGGAGGGATCACGAGGCAGGCAAAAAAGTGAGGGAGCTCGTGTACGTACGCGTGTATAATACGCGAGATTAAGCGATTGCACTGCTAAAATTGCATATTATTTAAGCGAAAATCCGACGCGGATTCTAAAAATAGCCTCCGATCCGACAACATTGTTTCGATAAACGTTACATCATTAAACAGTAAACCTCGGCGTTGCGAGAATACACACATATATCCTCCGGTAACAGCCGGCTTAACCGCCAATAATCGCCGACGAATCGGGTGTGCATGCAACTTTTTATACGTGCACACACACTCACTCGCTCCCATCGAATAAGACGTCCGGTGTGCCGTATTCGGACGAAGATCGAACCTGCTGCTGGGCAATTTACAAAAACCGAGCGTGTATGATTATATTCGAATACCTCGCTCGCTCGCTCTCTGGCTGGCAAAAAGGCAATCGAATTTCCGCAACGTTTTCGTACCCGAGCAGTAAAAAAAAAAAGGCTATCCCGAAGAGAGCCATCGTCACGGGCTTTATTTTCGGTAATTAATGCCACGGCGTAACACGGGACTTATCTTTTTTTCCTTTCTCGCCGCCATCGCCGCCCGCATGACTCGGCACGGCCGATTGTTACGCGCGCACGCGCGTGTCACGTAGGCTAATAGGGAAAGGCCCGCCGCGAGCACTCGTTATATACCTACGGGGGGACCCGCGAAGATTACAGTCAGTGTGTGTCGTCGACGGGGGGGAAAAAAAGAATTACCTCCTAATTGAAAACCGTCGACGACTGAGCTCCGACAACGCGAGCCGACTAATTATCCCCCGCCGATTCATTAAGTCATTATGGGCTTGTGACCTGCAGATACACACTCACACACACATATATACATACGCATACCATAAACGGAGTGTGAGAGAGAATACCTGATTTCGCGCGGCTAATTAATTAATCGTCGCGACGCGGTCTTCGCGGAAGATATCGGGGAATTCGATTGATCATCGATAAAAAAATCACACGCATACATGCGCGGTGTATAAGTATAGCCTTTAACGGTGAATCGATAGTGGCAGGGGAAAAAACGAGGGAAGTTATACGAGGAAAAAATTGGCGGACGCGAGCCGCATACGCGCGCGCCGCCGCGAATAATAATCACCGCGCGAGCAGCTACGTACGTACGTACATACATGCATAAACGTGGGTACGGGATGTGTATATGCAAGTGATATCTTTGGGAATCGGCGAGAGAGAGGTTGGTAGGGACATGCGGTAATCTTAATTGCCATTACGGCATGCGCTCTCGCACGAGCAAGCGAAGATCCTAGATCAGATCTTTCTCGCGATTCAATTAAATATACCTTAACTAGGTGCACGCAGATAGCTCTTCTCCGAACTTTCACATGGTGTACATACACGCCGCATACATATACAGACACATAGCATGAGCGGCAACAAGAATTTTTAATTGGCGTTTTACCGTGAAATCGGGAAAATCAGAGCGCGCGTGCACCTCACGATTTCACGCTACTCATCGCCGACTAATCCTCGAATTTCCCTCCATCACCATATATCTATATATATATAAACGAAGATAGCCCCGAAACAGAAGTGCACTTGCGCGCGATCGCGATCGGCCCCATTAAATTAAGGATTTCTTTCCACCGACATCAGCATGACGCTCGCGCGAGTGTGTCTATATATATAACGCTCACGACCTGCCCCACTATCCTTCCACTTCGCCGCAGCGGAGCGAGCGAGAGGAAACTCTCCTTCCCCGAGCGCGCAAGCGGAGGATCTTAGGCGCCGCTTGGACGTTGACCCCGCTGCTTGCTGCTGCTCTGCGGCCGACACTCTACTCGCGCCGCTGCGCTTCTTCAAGAGAGCGTAGTGGTGGTAGGTAGTGTGTATATGGATGCCCGAGTAAAGGTTTATAGGCGGCGAGGTTGACAGGTGCAGAGGTGCTGCGGAGGGCTTTAAAGTTGGGCGAAGGATTCAATTAGGGATCGAGAGAGGGGGGAAAGGCTTGTAAGACGGAGTGTGCGAAAAAGGAGATAGAATATGGGGAAGGAGTAGAGGGGAGCTCTTAATTATAGGCGTTGGAAAAATGTTAATGTTGATGTGGTTTTCTTTTCAGTGTGGAATGTGTGCTGCGGTTTTTAACAGATGGCGTATTTTTAAATATATATAGTATTTTCTCATGTAATAATTGTTCTTTCAAAAAATTTGATACAAGTATACGTCGTGATAACTATTAGAAACTGATTTTAGGTTGCCTAATAAATACTCCTCTTAGTTTAGCGGAAAATCGGTTGATTTAGATGAACTAAATTACTTCAAACTATCGAAAATCCGATATACAGCATCGATGAAAGATTTATCAAGATAACCAAAACCCTATCAATTTAACAGAAAATCAAGCTGTAATATACATAACCAATGAGTAACCACGTCCTTTGATTTTCAACGCGACTTTTCCAAGCGCAGCCACCAACCAGCGCGTCGCAGAGATCTAGGAAAAAAGGATCATAGCGGCTGTGCTCGCAACGGCGTGCAATGTAGATCGGGATCAATAGATCGATAACGGCAGTTCCGCGCGGCGTGCGCGCCTACGAGTGCAGTTTAAACCGGGCGCGTTGCAAATTGATCGATTAACGGTTTTGAGGTAGTCCGCGATGAAACGCGATCGCGCGGGCGGGGTGTATACTCTACACCTCTCGTGTGTTATATAGCTACACGCGAAATCGAGGTCGCAAAGATTGGCCGCGACATTGACGGCCTTTTTTTCCTATCGCGTGTACGAGGAAATCCGATAATAACGTCGTCCCGCGGTGATTTAATCTTACATCGAGTGGCGGAAGAAATTTGTGGTTCTCTTTTTTTGTTGTCGTTGCTCGAGGGGATGCGGCAGTGAGTTTTTGCAGTGGCAAAGGACCGGTCTGTATATGAAACGACGATCGAGTTAATAAGTTGGCGAGGCGCGAAAGAAAAGGCTAATTGTTATATTACACGAGGCCCGTTGCGCTGAAAAATCGCACGGTCACACTCGCCTTCCTTTTGTGCGCTTATTATTACACTCGAGCCTATTTATATAGCTTCGCCGAATAACACCGCCGAAAATAAATTACACGGCGCTCGCATGTTCCTAAACAATGATTATTCAATCTACAAGCACCAACCGACAGGGGAGAAAAAAGACACGCACGAAATCAAAGTCAAGTGTTTGTACACTACTGTATTAAAACTCGAACGAGAGAGAGCAAAGTGGTCTCGGAATTACCATAACGCCGCGTCACGTCGACAAAAGGCATCGTCGTCTCTATCGGCGAACGCACGCTACATTACCTCTTCGCGATGGAATTTCGTTATATAACTTTTTTTCTCCCCCGGCGAGATGACGGGTGAGAATGCGCGTATACATATATAGGGGCTTGATGGTTCTATAATTCGCCGCGTAAAACTATTAATCAAGCACATACGCGCGCGTCACCTTGCAATATTAAAACGTACCGGAGAGATATATGCGGCGCGAGTGACGCCTCGCAATTTCGCATTATATTATTTGCCAAGGGAACGGATATAATGTGGTAATGGAAATGTTTAGCGGTGAATTATGAGAAATTTGAATAACAAAGTGGGCAGTGTGTTTTAAATAAATGAATTTTAAAATGTAAGGCAGAGGGGTTTACGCGTTTTTAACAACGGATCTTATATACTAAAACATTCGCCTCAACCCGTAAGTAAAACCGTTTTAGACACGTGCGAATTAAGCTAAAACGCGGCTTTACAAGTACAACCCAGATTCCAGAAACAGTGCGAAACAACGCGAGAGAGAAACAGAGAAAACCCTTTCCTTCTCCTTCTCCTACACGAGAAAGCACTGCCGAGGTATCTCTCCCCCCCGGAACCAGAGCCGGCATCACGCAGCAGCTGCGCGGCTCTTTCTCTCTCGGACATCACGAGAGCGAACCCGTTACAGTTAGTACACTCGTCGCGCTCGCCTTTTTTCTAAGGCGCTCGCGCGGAAACCCCAAAAAAGCTCGCGGAATCCACATGCAAATGTTCTCGTGCAATGTCGATTCCGCGCCGATACAATCGATCTTGTGTGTATATACCTGCGGATTTTTCGTACATACACGTGTATATAGAGAGAGAAAAGAGTGCGGAATGTAGACTGGAATTTGGAATCGGCGCTGGGCTGTTGGGGTACTTGTATAGAGAGAGGAAAAAAGAGTCGCAGCTTGCGGAGAGATAATGCGGAAGACGAGCCGGAATGAAAATAGTCGCCGTGTGTTTGCGGCAAAGAGAGGAGAAACGTATACACGTGGAGTGTGTCTAGAGACTTAGTGGACCGCGCAACGGAACGCTGCATTTTAACACCGTTACACTTATGGCTCTCTCTCTCAGCGCGCGCGCGTTATCTCTATCCCACACACATATCGCAGGGGAATCATTAAACTCGCGGCCGTTAGCGCCTCGGAAACGAAAACCTTCCGGGAATTTTTACCTTTCCTATTGACGTTATTACGTGTATTCCATCCCCACGCGCGACCCGGCAAGCCAATTACCTTAATTAAGGCGTGACGCGAATTTCTACGATTGCTTATATAGACACATACATACACGGCGCCGTTACTTTTTTTCGCGATAATCGAGAGATGTGTGGGCAGAGATAGAGAGAACCTCGCCTAGGTAGTAGTTTAGTAGAGACCCGCGCCCAATTTTTCCTGATTTACGAATTAACAGCGTCGTAGCGGTAAATTCGGCTGTACCGTTCCACCTCCTCCTACTTCTTCAATATATAGACGCCGCCGCGTGCGCGTGGCACACGCGCTTCGATTCTTTTCCACGAGAAAGAAGAACTTACTCATTGGCCGAGCGCAAAGTTTCTTGGTTGACCGATGATGACTGGTAACGCTTGCGCGGGGCGCCCGTTGCTCGAGCTAAATTCCGCGAGCGTTCGCATCGGGCATGAATTATGAGCGTAATCGCCTAGAGAAAGAGAGAGAGAGAATCTGCGAGAGGTCATTAGGAGAGAGTTTGTGAGTGTAATTAAGACGTAGGCGATGCCCATAAGCGGGGGCGGCTTATTAAAGTTGAATTAGTGACATTTTAGCGGTAATATCGGCAGCCCGCCACGATGATGCGAATGCTATTCATTCGGCTTTACAGTTATATTTACCTATAGAGAAGTACGTGTGTGGAAAAGAAGAGGAGTCATCAGCGCGAATTGGGGAAGGAATCATACTCGCGCGTGGCCCGAATTACGTCGTCGGGGCTTCGCTAATTTGATATCATCACGGGATAACATAATGGGATGAATTAATCCTGGAGGAGATTACTGTTACTCGTAGGCACTTTAAATCTCTCACGGAACGAGAGAGGAAGAGATAAACGAGTAATCGAGTGTCCGTGCAAACGCGCGTATAAATTAACCTCCTGCGAATTCAAGGCTGAACCTGTGCAGTTACGGGTATATAATACCTAGAAATGACCTAATCCCTTGAAAATGCCGAACCATAAAAAATACAGAATTATATATACAATACCCGTTAACAGTCGCCATTAAAAATTCAACGACGCCGGTCATCAGCATGAAATTCATATTCCAAAAAATGTATCTAAAGCATACTCTCGCGTAATCAGTATTCGCTTCACGCATACCCAGCCGCGCGTATGTATGCTAATCTATCTCTCTTTCTCTCTCTCCAAACTGACCTAACGGATACGCTCGGGCTCGCGGAACTTCTTCTTCGCGCGTTGGCTCGCCTCCAGCCGTGTGCTTCACCTTCGCACCGTGTCTCTCTTATCTAACACCCGGCGCCTGTATACGTGACAACAGCGTGAATATTCAAGCGCTCCACATTTTTCCTCGCCACCGCCGTCGCGTATTCTCACATCCCGTTAAAAGAGAAAAGAAAGAAGAAGAAAAGAGATAATCGAACGGAAACATATATAATCGAATAGCCCACAGCGCACCGGCTGTCGGCCTACTTTAGAGCGTAGGCGGTGGCGGCGGCGTCCACTTGTGTGTGTGTGTGTCTAGTATGTCTATACGTATACATACAGAGACACGAAGATCGCGATAAAGCGCATATAAGCTCTGGGAATATAAAGCCGCGACGACCGTCTCCTTATTACGGGGCAAGGTTATATACACAGCGCCGCTTTGTGTTACCTGTGTATGTGTAGACTGGTTGCGCTGTGTCACGGACGGAGGTGCTCGTGATAAAAGTCCGCGTCTCAATTAAACGCGGGCGCGAGCGCAAAGTGACTCGCGATTGAGCGGTAATAATCGGCCCGCGGACGGGAATAGAATGAGGAGAGCGAGAGAGGTGGGTCGAGAGTGTACAACAATGGATAATGCGGATGGCACGAGCGAGCGAGCGGGTTCTTTTGTGATGCGAGAGATAAAGGAGCGGATTAATTTTTTTTTTTTCTTTTAGTTTCATTTCGAGGTGAACGCGTCGAGCGCTTAGCAGCGATTGAATTTAGGAAATTGTTCCGATAGCCCTTCTTAGATAAGAACGATACAGAACATTCCTAACTGTTTCGTATAGACGGCAAGTGCTTTCGAACCATCAGTATAAATATTTGACTGTATAGAAGAATAGTGTATGTGTATATGCTTGAAGGTCTCGGATAACACACTCGCGGTTTCTGTAATTAGCATTATTGGCATCGATACAATTATTTAGCATTTGCACAGCGCCCGGAATGAAAAAAACAATCACTCGTGCGGCATATTATTATACAGTCCGTACACTCCTACACTTTGCGCACTAAATAAAACGAAAGTACACGTTCTGGGAGCCAATAACCGTTCTCTCTCCCCCTCACGAAGAATCCACACCTCGCTCTAATTGGATGAAAGCACCTGCACACAGCCTCATATAGCAGCTGAATACCGATCTCCCGCGCGCACTAAAGCTGACATAACGAGCTCTCGTCTCTCTCTCCGCCCGTACAAATTTCCACGCATCATTGTTCAAAAATAGACTCGGCTAACCGTGAAAAATGCGCGAGCGTATATATATACATACACGTACCGAGCGGCTCGAATCATGTTTTATTCCGCTCGCTTTCAGAAACAAATGCCCGGGGCTTAAGCAGCCGCTGAGAGTGCTCTTAACAGTACCTTACCGACTCGCGCCGCTACGGCGGCAGCGGCGAAATTTCACAGTCCACTCCTCTCGTCGTTGTTCTCTCTCTCAATGCACATACATTAGGCCCCGCCGTTTGTGTCTGTACCTATATATACACACACACATACAATTCCGAGTAGTCCATAAAACGAGCAACCCCGAGTACTACTACTACTACTACTGGAAGCGATTTTCACAGTCGCTTTTTCCGCGCGCGCGCACGCAAATTGCCATTAGTCCGTGCGGTGGGACCACCCAGCGCATAGACGCTTCGGTGTACATGTATTTATACCAGTAGCGCCGGTGCGCAACCTTGAGCCAATACCGCGCAAGAAGAGCAGGAGAACAATCCCCCGGCGCTGCCAGCCGATCGTGAATAATAAAGCTGCCGCGCTACGGACACGGGGGCATAAATATGAGAAAGAGAGAGCGCATACTCCGGCTTATATTCTTTTTCCATACGCAAATCACCCGACCTGTACACGTATATATAATGTATACGTACACGGAGAGACAGAGACCGCGCTTTAATTGACATTCTACGCGCGCTCACGTTTTCGTGACCCATTTGCCGTCTCGTCGTCCGCCCGCATGACTCTCTCGGTCCCCGTGTAATACGGTACGGCTCTTCTGTGTACATAGCCCTCGATATACGTGCACTCGGGTCCCGGGGTATATATAACGAGCCGGAGACACGTATATGTTGGGATGCATAGGGATATATCTCGCTGTGCGAGAGCGCGGGATTTGGATTCTTCGCGATATTTCGCTCAAGAGGATTGATCTTTCTTCTGCTGTCGAGGACTGCGCGGGTCGTCGTTGTTCGCCATTACTTTTAATTAGGTAGAGGAGAGCGCGCGCGGAATGACGTATGTGGCGCAGAGTGTGATGGCACGTCAAAACGCGCGCGCGGCTAGGGGAGGGAGTAGAATAAGTGAAGGTTATGCGCGATGGGTTGTAATGAGAGGTAGAGTGTAGGAGGAGGACGACGGGTGTAGGTCGTTCTTGTGGGCGGACTGGATTTTTGACCTTATTATTTTTGCGCGAGAGCGAATGGGTTGTACGAGGGAGAATGAGAGTCGGAGCCGTGAGATAGACGTTCGGTGTGAATGACCGTTTCGTTCCGATTGTCCCGTGCGATAGGATTATGCAGGATAACAGCGTATACAGTAAACGTGAATTACTACCGATTTAACAATTTACAAAACGCTCTTTGTGTACCGGGGGATACTAAAACATCCGTTATGGTAAAAATGACGACTATGAGAACGCCAATTCGCGAGAGGGTCACTTTTCTATTATATCCCAGGATGCATTAAACGTATACTCCTATTTATTACCCCGTTCCTAAACGATACACTTACAAGCCGACCAGTCACGACTTCCTCAAGTTTCATTCGCCTCGAATTCTCCTAAGCACATAATATCCCTCCCTCTCAGACAATAGTATAACTTTACACTCCTATAATACTTCTCCCGGTCAGATATAGATATATATATATATATACATATACCATACACCTCTCCCTTCTTAGCCCATAAACATTCAGCCGCTTCGGAATTACATGCACGGCTGAGTAGCATCATAATCTGCATGCACATTTCATCCGCTCTTTCTCCGATCTATACGATCGCTAGAATGAAGAACGTTCCGCGCGCAGCAGCGCAACAACTCTCCGGGCCGCGCGGAGCGCGATAAATATCGCGTCGCTTTTAAAGGCTCGACTGCGCGCGCGCGCAACCACGAGAGAGCCTCGAAAAACCGCATGGCGGAGAGCAAAAAACACAGGAGGAGAGGAGAGAGAGAGAAGAGAGAAACGGAGAAAAGTGAAAAAGCGAGACGAAGAAAAGTCGTACTGGCACAGCGGATGTTTCGTAACCGCGCGTCTTTTTCAGCCTCGCACGCGAGCGTGAGGAGTAATGATCGAATCTGTCTTTGAGTCTTCCGTGTAATCTTCTTAAAAAAAATAATAATATATGTATTGACATAGAATTATGCACATATATTTTATTTTATTGAAATAAACGGGATAAAGCTTTTTAGAAAAAGTACAAACGTAGAGTACGGTTTAGATTAAATAGAGGCGCAAAATGTAATCTTTACAAGAGTAACGAAATATGATGACAGCATAGGATTAGTAGAATTTTAACAACTCAGGTTTTAACAATATCTTAAACATAGCCACTGAATTAACAGAATTTAGTTCCATTCTCTTCTTAATCTGTACACGCAGCTATAGAAACTGTAATCATGCTTGCATCCATCTACCTCAAGCCTTTCAATATTTCTAATTACATACGTAAAGGCCTGGGTCTAAATAGATCATTTACTTTTAAATTTGAGACTACGCGTTAGCACTTTATGTACAAAACTTAGATCATTTGAATCAATCAAATAAATGAAATTTTCTGGAAACTTGATCAAAATTTTTATGAAAGATGTCTTAACAACGCATGCTGCATTGATTCTAACTTTCTTATAGCGTTTTTATGGTACGGTGTCCAAATCGTAAATTCATACAACAAATTTGGAACAACTAAACTTTTAAACATGTGAATGAGAGATGTCCTTAAAGAACTTAATATTTCTTTTAATAAATGCAAGAAGACATAGTAATTTAGAAACAGTAGATTAAATATGCTCCTCAAATGAGAGTTTTGTATCATAAATTACTACTTCCACCTATCATCAACTAATTAGGATTATGGTTACTCAAATAATGAGGTACCCCCCTAGTGGAAATCCAAAACATTTTATAGTTAATAACTGACCATTTATATTAAACACTTGCTATAAAAAGGCAATTTCTCTTGTCCAGTTTCTAGCTTTCGATGAAACGCTTTTTCTCCCATTATTCGGCCATTTAATAGATTGTAAAATAGAATGAGTTTATCGAAGATAATCATAAGTTGATCTTGACTATTTTAAAGGCATTATAGTTGTCCAGTTTTGTTAGAAAATGGCTAGTAGAAGGCTTGTTGTCATGACAAGAAGTGAGAGAGACAGAACCTAATGACAATAAATACATTCTACGTAATATCTGCAAAAGGACTGTTGTAAATGATTTTTCTGTCTGATCATATTATTTATATTTTAGTAAGCTATCAGTTATAGTTGAATACCATCCAATTTAACGTTAATTCTTGGAGTAAACTTAAAACGAAAATTTGGAGGTTATGTCCAATCTAAGAAATGGGCAAATAATGGTAGAAAAAGCGTTTCA
>UXGD01003302.1:0-21066 GCA_900474315.1 Torymus auratus | reverse complement strand
CGTGATTTTTCACGTGAAAATCACACAATTTTTCACACGATATTCTCGTGATTAATCACGTGATTATTTTTGGTAGGTTTCTCATTACATTTGACTTGAGTAAATATCCCATTACATTTTTAAGTGTATTAATGAAATCTCTAATATTATTTTATAACTGTATTTACACAAAAAATGTTTAAAAATTAGCGTTTTGATTGCGTATGAAAAGGTCAACACTCTATACCCCATGGAGTACTTTTTTATCGGAATGACTGTGTAACATCACTTTCAGTGAAAACTTATCAAAATTTGTTAAAATAATACTAAAATAAAATTAGAATAAATTATAAAACAATCTTACAAATTATGTATCACTAAAATTATAACAAAACTACTTTCTCGAAACACTATTATCCTCATTCCGGCGTTTTATCTAAGAGTGTCATACGGGAATGAATTCGCGCATGGCGCTTTGTGTGTGTGCGCGGGCGATATACTCAAATTTTAAGCCCACTCAAATTTTGTACTTTCGTTTGATTTTTGGGAACGCATAAGATACCACCCTAATATACGAAGACTTAAAAAGAAATTAACACATACCTACTGGAAAATTTAATATACAACTCGCTCGGTCCACCAATTTTCAAGGTGGTACATGTACCCATAATATTAAATTGCATTATAACTGTGGTATCCCAGAATTATAATGGTACTATAGTTTTAAAAGACGGATCATACCTATAAACAAATTACGAATAGCCAGAAAAGTTAGATTTTACGTTCTACACACGTACATATTAAATTGTCTATACCACACGCGCTCCGAACGTACTTCAACCGCTAACAATTTATTATTAGTACCACGCGCGAACCGCGCATAATACTTACTACTCATGCTTTCAGAATATATCAATCCACCGTTCGACAGTAAACTATATTTATTTCTGTATCCTACCATCACACATCATGACAACTACGATAAACATTGCGAGCAAGCTAAGAACCGCCACATATATTCCCGCTACTTTTCAAACACCCGTTTCCAGGAACGATCATTTTTTTTTATTCTCGCACACATCACACCCTCTCACTTCTCTCTCTCCCACGATCCGCCGATTTCCCAAAAGCCGACACTACGTACTCGTCTGTCCGCCCTGACAGCGTCTCCGCAACCGTTTGCCAAAAATCTCTCCTTCTCTCTCTCTCGTCTCGCGCCAAAGGGAGAAAAAGAGACGACGACACGCGAGCCTCCCCTTTTTCCCGAACTCTACACAGAGCAGTCGGCACGCGGCAGCATCGGCTGCATCTTCACCCTTCTTCTTCTTTCCGTATATAATAAATACACGTAAAACAATTATATTACACACGTAGGTGTGTACAGAAGAACAATGAAGAGGCAGCAGCAGCAGCAGCAGCGGAGGAACAGCATCAGCGATATTAAGTAAAGAGGCACACGCGCGAGAGCGTCCGACCTTACCCTCCATATATCTCGCGCGGCGCAGCGCCGGGCGGCCCGCGGAGAGGCGCAGCTTTTCTTTTTTTAGTCGGCTCGCGGGAATTCGTGCACTCGGTGGTCGTCGCTTTGAGAAAGAGAGGGACGCACACACGCGCCCGAGAGAGAAGCGATTATTATACACCCGCGGGTCCGCCCGTACGGAGAATGTGCTTCTAAAAATCGCGCGGCGATAATGTAAGATCTGTGGTGGTAGTAGTGCTGTTGTTGTATAGTGATTTAGAGTGAACGTATAGTAGCTTTCTTTTTTTTTGTGCTGGTGGTCAAGTGTGGTACCGTTATATATGTGTGTATGTGATAGGCCAACTGTTTACACGTATGTGGTGGTGATAATATATATGGCGGATTTGTCAAATAGTGCGCATATTTTTTCTTTCGAATAAGTTAAAATTAGCACCGGGGAGAGAGAGACGCCGAACGATCAGGTAACAAGTAAATATAACCGCGGCTGCCCGAAGCTTCCCAGACGCCCGTTTATAATATAATATATACTGATGATATGTATGTATTAATTATTTAATATCAAAAAGCCCGATGTTGAAATGCCGACGGTGCGATCTTCTCGGAACGGATTTTCGCGCGCGCGCGTGAATCCGCGAAACCCGCCAAATTATGTCAAGTGGCTTTCAAACATCCCGCGATACATATACACACACGCGAGAGCGGCACGTTATATTTTTAGCGGGCATAAGCGCAGTGCAAATCGACGGGAAAATTTTGTCGAATCTTCCGAGTGCCTGTACATATACTTATACTGAAAAGAATAAAGCAGCAGTTATTACTGCGATATAAGCGTGTATTTTTCGATTCTGCAAGAGCGTCTGTCTAGACTCCGCGATAGGTGTGTACTTGAGAGGCACTCGACAGAGTACGTGTATTATACGTCAAGCACTCGTCGATTCTGTTTTTTTTTCTTTATATACGTGCGCGATTTTCGGCTTTCGATAGGAACTTGAAAGCGCGCGTGCGGGTCTCGGACGCTAAAAATATACAGCGGCGCACGCACGCGCGCCAAGACGGGGGCGCCTTTTGTTATTTTTTTTTCTTTTCTGTTTTGTTTTCGTGCACGCGGGGATTTGGATGCGAGCTTTTTTGCGGATTTCACGCCTTTGACCCTCGATTTTGAACTTTGTATGTAGATGGGGGGATTCGTGTGTGGTGTAATATTGTGTTGGAATGGTTGAGTGACGCTGAGGTTATAGGCAATAAGTTAAAAGAGGGAATATTTATAGGTGATCGATTTATTTATACCAGTATACGAAAAGTCGTGTACTGGTGCGAATAAGTGAGAAAACTGTCACTAATTTTCTTTAGATGAGTATTCACTTATTAAAGTAGTGGAATAAAATTTTCACTGTGTAATTAGCCAATTTTTTTACTTATTCACACCAGTGGAACGACCTTTAACATGTTCATTTTTAGAGATTAACTTAATTATTCTATCTATAATTGTTTGTTTATTTATAAAAATCATTCGCCAAGAGTAGAATCGCGTGTAAACGACCGTAAAGACAATGGAGGTAAAGTTGACTATTATTGTTTAACGCAGCGTAAAATTGCTTTGTCTGCAAATTTAAACAAAAGTTATTTTTAAATCAAAAACAAGTTTAGGCTAAAGATAAAAGTAATAATACAAGCCCAACTAATTATTCATACACCAAGTATTTTTACTACGGGCGTGAACTACCTATATTATTCAAACATTATCTATAAGAAAAATTAAACTTTTAAAATTAACTTTTGACAAAAAATAAAACAAGCGATTAGCTAAACCGCACACCGGCGGCTAGAGAAAATAAACTACAATGAGTCGCTTATTTACCCACCTTCAAAACAATAATATATATTTATCGCGCTCGCAGCAGAGTGTGGCCCTAATTACGCGAGCGCACGCGCCGCGCTCCAGAAGTTTCGAAGCCCGCGTCTGCGTCTGTATATAATAAACTTGCGCGCGCGCAACTCTTTCGCGGTCTGCCGCATTTATAGCGCCCGCCGAATATTATCGAATCCTCCTCGTCGCGCGGAATCGTTTCGTCGCGCATAGTATAGATGCAGAATGAGAGAATATTCGCTGCAATCGCTGTAGTGTAACATTATGGTTTTGTAAACGGGGGTTGTACGGAAATGGAAACTTTCTTGTCGTATAATTTTGAAAATCTGATGGATATTGAATATATATTTAAACGTTCATTGTTGTTATTGTAAATAAATAAATTTGCATATCTGAAGATAGTACAATATTGTTTATACGAATGTACATATTACCTACTATTGAACAATGTTTGAAAATATACGGGCTACAGCTTAAAAATAAAATAAAATAAATAAATCACGAGAGAAAAAAAAAATTACTAAAATTGTTAAAACCCAGCTAAGATTCACCACGGCGATTTGTTATTTATAAACACTCATACAAGATGCAAGTATACAAAAGACAGCCCATCGTTCACGGCACACAGCTCTCAACCGGCAATAAAAATCTTATTTTTAAAAAGACACGCTCTGAATCGGTCCCAAGTTATTAAACGTCTCGTCCTCAAAAGAAAGCTGTTAGCGGGCCGTCAACCTCCGCCTAACGAAAAATCAACGATATAACTCGAGTAAAAGCTCGAACGTGCAAGAGAGAAGAGAGAGTTGAAATGAGGGAAAGAAATGAAAACACAATAAATACAAGAGAGAGAGAGAGAGAAGCGAATATAATAAAAAGGAAGACGAAGAGGAGAAGACGGATAGCACGGATATATACGCAACTCTCTCTCTCTCTCTCTCTCTCTCTCTGCGCGTTGGTCGAAAATAGCCCGTAGGGAATAAACAGCCGCCCGCCGAACCTCGCGGCCGCGCCGCAGAATTGTATATATTACTCTCGCGTTCGGTTGTTCTTCTCTCCTTCGAAAAGAAAAAAGAATACTTTGAGAATAAAATCAATTGTACGTAGGTATAACGGTTCTAAGATTAGAGAACAATGGACGCGAACGCGAATTTATAACGCGTATACACACAGCAGGCACACGCGGGAGGAGGGCATAAAGGAGTTGATGTGTCGCGGATAGTTAACGAAGACTAATGTTTGTTTGGTAGCGCCTGCGGCGACGATTAATCACGTTTAATGGATACAGGGTTGAGACGGATGCGGGAAAAATTGTTGATTTACGGTTAATTAGAGGCGGATTTGGAACTGGTGCGGCTTTCGCCAATACCGTTTGGCGAGGTGCAGGTGGCAGAAAGGGGATTCGTTGATAAAGAGCGTTGTTGATCAAATTGTAACAATGCGGTGACTTTTATTGCTGTAATTGAATTATCTAAAATTTGAAACTTGTGTGGTGTTCTGTGTGAAGATAAGGAAAGTTATGCTTTATAGAAGTTGTTTTGGAGTGATTCAATTAATTATAATGAACAATAATCATAATAAATGTGATGTTGATTATAAGAACGTTAGTAATATTGTTCAAATGAGATATCGTTAATATCTGAAAATAACGTTTTTGTGAATACTTTTTTAATTTTGGTAAACATTTAATGGGATTGAATAATTGAAAGGCCGGTGTAATAACGGGGTTAGCGCTCGAAACCCGTTATTGCATTCGACCCTTCAATTATAAACGCGTTGTGCGTAAAAACTAGATCTACAAGAGAATATCGGTCCATTACTTTTTTTCGTATACTTAAAAAGTATTTTTCGTATACTTAAAAGTATAGAGTATCTGAAAAAGGTATTCGTCAGAAACATATTGGTTCGATCCGATATAGATTCAAGTATTCGAACAATTATATGTCAGATTCTTTTTTTTCGGATACTCTCGAAATATTTTTGGAGATAAGTTTTTATATACTACGTGTTTATATGGATTGAAATTATTCGATGCCATAAAATATTTACCGAAATTATAAAAGTTCGGATATTACCGATCTATGGTACAAACTTATAGGATAACATTATATCAATTCATTAGAAACTTGTATTTTAAGTATTAAACTTATGGCTTTTAACTTCTTAATATTGTTCGTAGTTATCCGAAAAATTGTCTGTTTAGAACGATGTTTTCATAAACCTGAAAACCCAAACTATCTTATCATACATCGCTATTTTTCATCCGATTGGATGGACGAAAAAAATCATTTCACCTACACGAGGCGAACGGGTGCTTTTCCCCAAAGCATAATGTATGCTTCATATTCTCAGCCACCACCACCTCCTTCTATCAATTTCCGCGTACCTTCTCTACCGACCGATTACACAACGCCTCCTCTCCATCGCAATTGCAAAAAAAATCCTCCCAGTCCGCCCCGTCGAGGAAAAAAAAATCGCCGTTGCTGCACACGCTATAACGGATCGACGTACGAGACATCACACAGAGAGAGGGGCAATCGGCTGTCCCTGATTCGGCGCTCGCGTGTAGCACTGGCCTACACTGCGTATTACGTTACGACAGATAAATTTAGCGATTCTTTTACAAGGGAGAGCGAGAGGCGCTGCTGCTGCTTTCCGCGGCGCTGTACCGATGCCAATATACGCCGCGACGACGCGGAATTAATTGGCCTCTTGGACGGCCACCAATGATTCTTCGTTGCTGCGCGCGTGTATAGGTATATAGAGAAAGAGAGAGCGAGAGAGCTTGCATCGGCGCCGCCGACGACGCCGCAAATGGACGGCCGGGCTTTTCTTTATATACCGCAGAGTAGCGCGCTCTCTAGCTCGCTCTCTCCTACTACTGCTACTCTACTCCTCCTACTTGTCGGCGCGTATAAACAATGGGGAGGGGAGGAGATGATGGTAGAGCTTTTTACTCTTTCGGATCAGCGATGGGGTTTGTCGGGACGAGTGGAGAGCTGGATTTATGGATGTGGGTGGTGTAAACATGAGTGGATTGTGTTTCGAATAGTGAGAGAGAGAGAGGCGTTTTGGGGAAATTTTTTAAATGCAGCGAAGTTTCTGGAAAGCTTTTTGAATGGATTTTGTACTTTGTGATTTGATTGATCGGTTTTGCAATTGCATTACCAACGCAATGCATTTTGTATATCTGGATCTACTTTAATATACCGAAATTATGGAAAATTAAAATGTTTGGAAGGCAAAATAAGAAACTTTACTTATGATTATTATGGTATACTAATGTATTGGACATGCGAGTGTAATGAGTAATATGAATTACTGTCTGAATTACATTATCATTCTGTTATATCGTGCTTATTAAAGATCCATAATTCCAGAAAATATTATAAACTATAATCTTTCATGTGAAGATTTTACGTATCGCCTTCAGGATCGTCAAGTATTTCACAATTGGAAAATTAATTTTCTTAATACAATTTTTGTTGAAAGTATGCCTAGAATGAAAGACTAAGTTACGAATAGATGAGCAATAAGCTAATGATATAACGTCCTCTGCTGCAAAGTGTCAATGCAATGTATAAGATTGTTTGGAATGCACGAAAATAGAAGTGAAACTTGTCTGACTAAACCTGCCGCTTACCTCCTAGTTCAAATAATTCACCACCTTTTTATACCACAATTCACATTTGAGATGCATAAAATTGGCTTTAGCCCAAATCGATCTTGCTAACTAAATTGTCATTCACGATTAAGCCTAATAACTATATGGGACAATTATTGAGGGCTGCGAAAACGAAAACAGTTGTTAAAATTTGTTATTTGCCCTTTTGTGTTTGTACTTACCATCATTTATGTATCGACCATGACTCAATATTTTTGTTCTCCAACGTGCTTCTTCCATTCTTCACCGTTAACTCTCAAACCAGATCGGTAAAGAATCCGATCGCTAAATTTCGTCAGACTTATTATTTCAGTCAAAATTTGAATAATTTCAATTTGCTAAACGCGTTTTATATAAAAACTAAGTCTATATAGAAATGATTTAAAAAAGTATCCACCGGATACTTTTTTTTACTTAGATACCCAAGTATCCGAAAGGTATCCTATTCTACACGGATACTCGACTATTCAATAACAATGCCTACAGTTTTCATACAAAACACGTTTTTAAATTGAAATCATTCAATTTCCCTAAATATTCACAGAAACAATAAAACTATCCGACGATATTTCACGATCGAATACTTGCCGATCCTTATACCACACAACCACACCCATTATTCACTTCTTATTATATCTACGCAGGCAAACCGGCGGCAAGCGCAGCATCCTCAACAACGCGGCGTACAGCATCTTCACGCAGAGCGAGTCGAGCACGACGCGCAATGGCGGCGGTTTCGGCGGCACTGGACCACCAGGACGACGCCTGAACAGCGGCCATCATAGCACGAGTAGCAGTAGCTTCCTGCAGCGCAGCATCTCCGCGGACAATGTGGTGATACGGCAGCGCGGTTTCAAGCCCTCGGACAGACACGACCCGGCCAAGCGGAACTTCCTTGAAAGCCTCTCGTCCAAGATACTGCACGTCGACATGGTGAGCGATCACGCGAGTGCGCGAGAATAGTCAACTTTTTTAGGGAGTAGTTAGATACAGGAATGCATAGAAAATGTGCTTTCTAAATTTCAATCAGTGCATGTGAACTGATACCAAATCAGTGGTATATCTATACTTATAACTGATAATCATCGGAGAAAACCCGCACTGATAATAAATTATAGTGAATATTTGCTGATGGACAGGTACAAGTACATGTCACTGATTTGGTATAAGTGCGTAGTACGTACTGATTTAAATTTAGGAAGTATAGTTGCTTGGGAGAAGTCCAAAAGTGAACAAGATTGGACGTGGGTGCTTGAAATTGGAAAATTGGCAATACTATAAAAGTTCAAGATATTCAAGCGTCGAAAAGATGTGTTAAATAATATTGCGCTGGTTTCGATAAATTATTGAAATTTATTACCTAAATGTATATATGATTAAAAAATATTTGAGAAATGTGCAAGAGGCAAGGTATGTTCTTCAATTCCTTAACTATGAAAAATGATTTTTGTTACAGGAGAGCGGAAGCTCAACGCCGATCAACTTGCAAAAGTTGCTTACCCCTGCATCAGACTCAAATGAGCTGTTGCACATGAATAAAAGCAGTAAGTTAAATATGCCTATACTTAATTTTAAGCTTTAGTTTCTCTCATAATTCGGTATATAATATAAGAGAAACCAATCAAATATTTGTCATAATGTTTGTCTTGGAATATACAGATGCAGCAACTGTTTCGTATTGGTTTCTTTTATGTTGATGTTGAAAAATGAAATCATGTTTAACTGATTACTTGGTTTGGTAATGATAAAAATGTCTTATTTTCCCTATATAAATTCATTGAAAGATAAAAATGTCATTATCACTTATTCAATTGGTTAATTTCAAGCCCCTATATACGTCTAAAAACTTTATATTGAGTTTGTTTAAAAAGTGGATTTTCGAATACAGCTGTCCGCGAAGAAATATATAGCATTCCTTACGTAAAAGACAAATGCGTATTAATGCAAGACGATTTTCAAACGCGATCCAGACTAAACTATATATACATATATTTTCAAAGCTCCAAGTGCCTAATGTAATCAAACGATTAGACTAACAAAGCGCACTGGCGCAGCTCCAAGTTGCCCCATCGCGCACGCGAAACGTTACAAATCCGCTCCGCGATCTCAACATGTAAAAATTCATTTTCTCACGCGTGCATAAAAAATCCATTATTATTCGAAACCTAAAAATCCTCTTTTATTTACCAAACCTATGAAAAAGCAAAAAAAGAATAAAAAACAAACGTATCACAGTATAAGAATAAAAGCTAAACTAAGCGTGTGTCGCGCCCCTTCGCAGAAAAAATGTACGCCTCGTCGTACTTTTACGCGCCGACGCACCCGACGGTGGAGGACCAGGTGGAGCTGGCGCGGCGCATCTCGAATTCCCTGAGCGACGTGAAGAACGTGAAGAGCAAGGGCCAGTCGATGTACGTCAACCGGAAGAAGCGCTCGGTCAAATGGATTCACGACGGTAACGGCAAGTATGATACAGAGTCACACACATGTACAACGCAAAACTCCAGACAAGGATACGAAAACTCGCGCGATTATCACGAACAACATACAATAATGTGTATATATATGTACGCACGCACACGTGACTGGGGTTTATTTTTTTGTACACGAGATTGGACACGTTAGGAGGGATAGACCGGTAGAGTATGGTTTGTTCGATAATCACTGTTTTTTTCTTCTTTTGACGGTGCTGATCACGGTTGCGGACCCCAGGTGTGGAAGACGAAGAGGAGCCTTCGTCTCCAGTTCATAGAGTACGTATCCTTTTTCTTTTCAATGCTAATAAAGTGTACTCAATCGTATGTAGATTATTGTAAATAGAATTTTATTTATTTGTTGTACCTACATATACTTTAAGATTTTCCATACAATCGTTAACGTTATTATTTTAAAATATTTTTGAATTTTCAACATAAAAAACTTCTTTTTTTACAAACTCTCTATTTTTTAAGTTTCTTTTACTTTGAAGAAACCTAAAATACACTTAACTGACTTTACAACAACGACTAATCGATATGGAAATCGGTCTATTTATAGGATAAAGTGCCATTAAAATGCATGATGAATCCGAGCGGCAAAGTCTTGGACATCCACGGCATTCAGGAGGTGCTCGGCGAGGAGGTGAACATACACTCGATGCCACCGAATCCTGAGCGGCTCTTCGACATCGTGCGAGACTTGAATAACCATCGAGGTCGCGGTACGTACCCATCACATTCATTTTCTTTTCTCTAAAGAAAAACAAGAAAAAATAGCTCAAAAGCGTCGACAGATACACGACAACCATTATCATCCATTATTTTTTCTCTCCCTTCACTCTCTTCCTCTCTCACTCGCATACACGTTCGCCGGGCACGATTCGCTAAAAACATTACGTCAGGAGCACTTTAGAAATGGATTAGGGTGAGCGCGTTTTATAATTAGCCTGCCTGCCTGCCTGCAGAGACGCGCACACAGAGACACGTACGTGTACAACCTACCAATATATACTCACGTCGAAGAGTACGCATCTATATATGTGTGTGTGTGTGTATAGAGATGAGAGAAGCGCGCGTGAGGTGACTGGCCTGTTACGAAAAGTTTTTCGCAAACCTTCTCTCTCTCTCTCTCTCTCTCTCTCTTACTCGGGGGAGGGCGCCAAAAATTCGGCGCATATGATATAAAGAGGCGCGCCGCGCGGCTCGGGCCTTTGTGTGCCGTTTCTTTGGCCGCGCGTTACGTCCGAGTAATTATTATATCAAGAGGAGAGAGGAAAGAGTGAGAAGATCGCGGCAGCGGCGTTGCATGCGCTGGTATTTCGTTGGTGTATTCGTTTGTTGTGGCTTTATGGCGCGTTTATTTACCTCGGTGTGTGTGTATATAAGTGTGAAAGTTCAAAAGCGAAGGATATGAAGTTTGACTGCGGGGAGGTAGGGGGATGGG
This sequence comes from Torymus auratus, assembly GCA_900474315.1. Lineage (NCBI taxonomy): Eukaryota > Metazoa > Arthropoda > Insecta > Hymenoptera > Torymidae > Torymus > Torymus auratus. The sequence continues at coordinate 10,158 of UXGD01003302.1, read as the reverse complement.
TGCTATGCGTAGTTTTGTGTGCACGGTATTATCAAACATTTATTTATTTATTTTTCGTCGGGTAATGTAGATGTATAGTTATATGTGTGGGCACTGCCCGGTGGCTGCTATATATGTTACTCGTATTGAGGTCTACACCGCAAAAGTGTGACAGTGATCTATGAAACGGATGCATCAGCCATCTCTTACTAGAACGGAATGCTTTTATAATACTTTTCTGTACCGCGACGAATCATTTATATGATTGTCTCGTGAATTGTATAATAAAGTTTATTTTCTGAAAAACCCTACACTTGATTTATTCAAAAACAGTGAAATTGTGTCAGAGTATTTTATGAACTATTCAAAGTGTTTAAGAAGCGTGTGATTTTTTGTACAGGTGCCGAAATCTTCGCGAAACGCAGGAAAAGGTCGGAGAAGTGGGTAGTCGACACGGAGTCCCAGCCTCAATCGCCAAGCAGTTACGCCTTCAGCAATAAGGCGCCGACTTATCCGATGAAGCAGGTACGAAATCAAGAGAAACTTGTGTATATGCCATTCTTTGTTTAGCGAAAAGGCATTTTTGTAATTGTATATTGATTGTTTGCAGGAAAGCGTTGTAAACGAAAATACGAAATTCGACAACAAGCCCTTGTACAATCCCTTCACTGTCGACATTTCCATGGATTACTCGACTCCACCTGCTACCAGTAAGTCTTTTTCTTCTATACATTCAAAAGAAGTGATGTTTGAACTTGACGAGCTTGCAATATTGCTTCGATTGCAAAAATTAGCTAAGCAGTGCTTAAGATTCTTGAGTATCAATAATAATTATCAAAGAAAAAAATGGGAAAATGATTTCATTAATAACAAAGTGAAGTTTCGCTTTCCGCTTAATTGTTTACAGATAAGCGTAAGAATAAACAATTTCGTCAAAAACAAAGTACTTGTCACATACTTTCTTACTTCTATTAATACGTCGATTTGAATAATATTATCGATCATCAAAGATAGTAATAGCTTATAAACGCTATGATTGAAACTTTTCTTTTATCTGATAAAAAGGACATATGTCAACAACGTATCTATTCTCAAGTGTAGAATCGATTAGCTATTTTATAAAAAAAAAAAAAAAAATACAATCCCCTATATCGTGATTGTACATCACATTAAATTGTTTTTTACATTCAGGCAAAATTAATTTACAATACTTGAATATATTGAATTATTGTATTTCAAGAGCAACCACTTATCAAAAATATTAATAAACAATTCCCCGACAATGCATGCACACAGCCAATTTCCAATATCGTTTGCCGCTAAAAACACTAACCCGCTTCTGCGCTCCCCTAACCCGCTTTGCTGCAGGCTTCGGCGGCCAGCACCAGTGCTCGCGCGCTAGTTTCGGTAGCGCGCACTCGGATTGCGGTGGCAGCGGACCCTGCCACACTGAGATCAAGAAGATCTACCTACGCGAGGTAGCCGTCGGCCCGGACATCGAGGCGCACGCTGCTGGTGGTACGAAAATCGAGAAACCGCGTAGAGGTAGTTTCGACGGATCGATCAACGGTCGTGGTAATGGTTACCACCAGCATCATCATCACAGAAACTCGTGCAACTCGAGCGTAAGCAACGGGTACGGCAGAAGCGGTAGGAGCAAGGCATCGAACGGTAATCATCATCATCATAGTCACAATTATCAGCCGAACACGTACCAGCCGTACATACCCAGGAGCAACGGGTACCAGGGTGGAGGCTACGGGCATGGGAATTACAACGGGGGTGGGTATCCTCAGCAGAATATGAATGGGTACGGCGGTGGGTACCAGAATGGCGGAGGATACCAGAACGGCGGTGGGTATCAGAATGGCGGAGGGTACCAGAACGGCGGTGGGTACCAGAACGGTGGTGGGTACCAGAATGGTGGAGGGTACCCTAATGGTGTTGGGTACCAGAACGGTGGTGGGTACCAGAATGGTGGAGGGTACCAGAACGGTGGTGGATATCAGAACGGTGGTGGGTACCAGAATGGAAATGAGTACCAACCGCAACCACACAGTAACGGCAACGAGGAGATAGAAGAAGAGAACCCAGCGGAGGACTACACGCCCGTACCCGTGAAACAGCTCATCCAGGAGTTCGAGAAATCCTGTAGACCCGTGATGCAGTACAAACAGTACTCACCCAGAGCTCCGCCCATCATGAACAATAACCAGAACGACTTATCGCGCTACTTCGAATCTCGTCGCGAGGTGATGTACCACAACAATCGTAGGGGTCCGCCACCCGAAGACCATCACCATCACCATCCGCCACACCATCGCAATCAGTACCGAGGAAACGGTGCTAACAGCAACGGCAACAACAATAACAACAACAATGGTTATGCGTCTAGCTCGGGCGACGACGAAGACGATGACGACGACGATGCCTCGCTGGACGACTCATTGTCTCCGGTCGGCGACTTCTATCGCATTGACGACAGGCGAATCGTTAGTCAGACCACCGGCGGCAACAGGTCGTCCTCTATGAGCACCCTCGATGAGTACTACAGACGGCAGATGCAGCAGTATAATACCTTGGAAGAGGTGGAGGACGAGAGGAATCCGAGTAGTAATGGTGGGAAAAAGTTCGTAGACGCAGAGGTGGAGGTGGCACCCGCGGTGAGAGCGGCGAGTCTGGCGGTAGTGGCGACCCAGGATGACATTATAACGCAGAAGAAACATTTGAGGAACACACCGGTGCTGGAGAATTTAGTGGCGGGTACGACGACGCCCGAATGCTTCAAGAAGGAGTACTCCGAGGAAGTAGGCAAGTAATGCGCCCGGGGCCAGCTTTTTCGATGCTTTTTGCGCAGCTTTGCTTTGGATTTCATTCGAGAGTGTGTAAAATGATTTGTTTTGATGCATAACTATAATATTTTTTTATGCGTCAAGTGTTAATAAACTTTGTTTTCGCCGATCACCAGTAGATTGTGGTATCAGCTGGAGAACAACGAAACAAAGTTGATCCTCTATAATACACATATTAATTTTAATCGTAACTTTCATTACACCGTGAGCTCGTAGATTTAATCAGTTTGATGATTTGTTACCCCTGTAAATGTATGTCACTAATCGCCGCGGTATTATGATAGTATTTTAACTTCCTTTATGTACGATTAGTTTTTTTAGTAATTATTGTAGCAGCGTATATTACATTATTTATAGGTGATAAAAGATTTTAGAAATTTCTGCACAAATTTAAAAAATATAGCACGTACTTAATATTTATATGCATTTAAAAGTTATATTCACGCTCTAAGATTAGTCAATAATTATTACTTAAATAAATGAACTAACAGAATTTGAATAATGAATTAAATTGAATTTAAATTCCATTATTATAATTTGAAAAGTTGTATGTTTACAGTATCAAATCAATGTTCCCATACAGATTCCCATTAAAAAATCATTTCCAAAAAACCATATAACACTACCCACTTAATTTATTACCATCGTTTTTCTTCCCACCAACAGCCAACAAACTGATAGACAACGCGTATCACGGGCCGAAGATCTCGAGCTACCAGAACCTGAAGAGCTACAACACAGCGCCACGCGGCTGGGACCAGTCGCACCAGGTCTATAAGCCCGTCAAGTTCGAGAAGCCGCAGGACAACAAGATCCCCTACTCGGACTTCTAAAAGACTCCACCAACCCGTTGCAGCTTCTGTCCCCTCCCCCCTCCATTATCCAGCCCCAATCAAATTCCTCGTACCCGCGCACACAAGTCTTCCCAGCTATATCATACAAAGTAAAATACGACAACGCAGATACACCCATACACGCCTACCACGCATTATGCAAAGCTTCGGACGAGAGAGAAAGAAGAAGATGATGATGATATTGATGACGATGAAGAGGCAGATTGTTAAAATGTTCCTTGAAATGAAACGATATGATGTTTTATGAGCTACCCGACGTTCACTCAGCGGCGAAGCGCCTGCGTCGATCTGTAATTGTCCCAGGTGATTAGTGGTTGGATTTTTATTTTTCATAGATATTGAGTTTATTTTATCATGATAATTATATCAATTTATCTGAATACTGTAATATTTAGTCAATTGAGTTATTGCTGAGTTTTTTGTATACGATTTTAATTTTCAATAGTTTGGTGTAGAGTCGAGCTTTTTAATAAATGATTTATATTTGATAGAAACGTTGATAAACGCGCGATCATCGGTATTAAATTGACCTACGTACTTGAAAAAAAAATCGAGAACGTTTCAAGCCTATATATCACCACATTCGATATTGATTTACCGGTATATGATGTCACTTTGCACTTTATATCAAAGCAGATTACATCTCTCACAGTCGATTTTCGATAATCCCTTACAAGCGCAAAATTTCGCCGATTAAATCATCCGTTACGCCCAAGCCAACGTATATAATAAACATCAAAACAAATTTCACCATACCATTTCGAAATTTATTGCTAATATATAATTAACTCCTTTCGTTCCAGATGACACACGAGATATAAGAGAGACACGTACTTCAGCACCTGACAGTCAAACCCAATATCGAACACTCAAGAGGACGCATATATATATTTTTTTTCTCCGACCCGAGGAACCATGCTGCAGCGTACTTAGCTCTTTTTCGCGCAGCTCCGCATATACACATAAAAAAACATAGACACTTGTTTGCTTTTGTACACGCGCGCGCGTGTCAACGAGGCTCTTCTCTCGCTACCATTCGTCGCGAGAGACGTGAGAGTTTATAACGCGCGCGCAGTTTCTTCGTTACACTGTCGCTATACTGCTGCTGCTACACCTATTCTGCCTTCCGCATTTTGCTCTGCGTCAAAGCTTTCACGATATTAATACGAAGTGCGAAGACGAGACGACGACGATGATGATAAGACCCGACGCTCGTCGAATATTGCATATAACATAAATACAACCCCCTTTATTTGTTCCGTCTCGATCTGAAACGCGTTGCGCACTGTATAGTGCATATACTTTTGTTGTTGTTGATGTTGATATGATGATTATTTACACGGGGCGTTACGAAAAGAAGACGACGACGATGATGATGATGATGATGTAAGCGTATATTTAAAGTGCAATGTTATCGATGATTCGACGAGATCATGAGGCAATTATGATTGCTATTACTATTATTTGTGTCTGTTATTAATTTTATATAAGGTTGTCGATTAATTTTTAAATAATTTATTTTTCTGTCAAAACCGTGATAAGAATCGCCGGCAAGAGGCGTTGATTTATCGAACAAAAAAAATAAATGTATATGTATATGTTTTAAAAAGAAGCGGATGTATATCGTATAACAAACGTTCAAATATGTGTTATAATAATAAAGAAAAATTTCTGTCAATGTTCATAAGGTCGTTTTATTTACAATCTGTAGGTGCTCGTACAATTTATTATAATCTAAGATTTGATCGTAAAAAAAAATCTTTGTTTAATTTCGATTTTCGTGATTTATATACTTAATTATAATAATTGAAATCTAATCACTAATCATTGAAAATATTCGATAAAAAAGAAGATTTGATCCTGCCTTTTCCTCCAGCCAATCGGAGAAATTCGAAAACAGTTTATGTCATAGAGAATAATCTCATGCATATTTTGATGGACGTACTTATCGCGAATTTCATTCGACGATATTAGGGTATAAATCTATCTTCGCGTACACACAAATACATTAATCCCGGTATCTTCAAGTGCTTTTATCATGTATTGATTTTTCCACCGGCCAGTGGATTCGGCTTGCTTTAATCTTATAACAGCGTAAAAATTGTCTCTAATAATGATCAATCAACTTCCATTAGTGTGCTTGATTGGATGGGATTGTGCAGTTTCTGTATCTGAAGACTTATCGCAGAGAATATTTAGTTTCTGATAAGGTGAGAAATATTAAAATTTTTATTTTCACGTTAAGTGTATATGCTAAGTATTATTATGTTTTCAAAGATTATTTTTATCCAGAAATGAGAAATATGGAAAGCCCCATAATAATATTTGGAATAAGATTTGAAACTCAAAATACCTTTGAAAAAGCCTAATTTTTAAATTTAAAGACAAGCATTTTTTTTAAATATACTAATCTTTAGAATCTCTAATTTCAACCTAATAGCGCGTTTGTGAATTTGAATTTGCCGAATTTTTTATAATTTCATTTCGACAAAACCTCTGTTGTTTAATAAAGTTATCATTAACTAAGCAAATAATTGTATAATTAAACAGCTCAACATAATTTATTTAATAACATTAAATATTTAGTCTGTCTACTTCCTTATCACATAACAGTTACTTTATTCATTCAATTACATCTTCCCAATTCCTATCCAAAAAATCTTTAAAAAATGAACCTATTTGTTTATGATATTAATTTATTCGTGATTTGATTTATAGGAGTAAGGGATTGCTAATAGGTGGGTGCTATATCAAGTGGCACGAAGTTTTGCTAAAATTACGACGCGCGAAACGCGCTTAGAGATGACTAATCTAAACATATCTCTAACACTTACAACTATTTCAGAATCCAACACCTCTGGTCAGCAACTATATGCATCCGCGAATTTACTTCACACGCACGCACAAACATTTCTAAAAAAATCTCACATCTCCTATACAAAGTTCACCCGAAATCCTTCACCAATCCGTCATCCGCATTCAAAAACCTCCGTCCCAACGAACTCATCCTCTTCAATAAAATCCAATACCCCCACACATACATACCGGCCGGCGAGTGTATATACCCACACCACCTTGCGCTGGAGCCGGTCGACAGCGCTGGCGATAAGTACGCCGGCGCTCTTGGTCGACACTCAGTCGTCGCGTACGCGCGCTACGAGCCCGAGCTACTGCTCGTTCCCTTCGTCTATCCGCTGCGCTCGTCGCCGGTCAACAAAAGCGAGATGAGGCTCGTCGCCTCGATTGTTCTGCTAGGCCTGGCCGTCCTGTTCACTGTCGGGTTCGCTGCCACTATACCCGGGAGTAGCGATGGGAAAAAGACGGATGGAGCGAAGAGGACCTGTGGATATGATGTGAGTTGTAGTGGGAGTGCGATTATTCGAACGAGTTTCGAGCGATTGTTTGGATAGGTTTAAGGTCAAACCGGAATTTTATTTTTCACTCGAATGGAGGCTTTAATTTCGCATCGATGATGTTGGTTTTGGTGGGGTATAACGCAATATTGTGAAATGAGGTTTTTTATACATTGGATAAAAGAGAAAATCATTAAATAATTATTAAAATTAGTATTATGCCGATTATTGCAAAAGTATTTTTCAATTTTATTTCATTGGCTATTATTTAAAACGAACCTGCCATAAGTGTAGACATTTTCACTTCTCAACTTGAATTGATAGTAAAACTAAGCTTTATTTTACACTATATAGCGTACTAGACCTTTCCATTATTATGTAATTATAATGTTAGTATAAACACGGAATTCTAATAATCAAATGCGTCCATAATACCACATAATACCACTCGTGTTGAGAAATCATACAGGACGTAATTGTCAGTCGACGACGCGTGAGTAGCACGAGCGAGTTATGTTTATCTGCGCAAGAGAGTACATGGACACTTGAGCACGCGATTGATGTACTCATATATATATATACACTCGCTCCAATCTGATCTAGAGTTGATGCCTTTTCAGTTTGCAATATCGAATTGGATAATTCGTTTGATCACACAACTCTTAATAAATTGATGTTATCGTTTTTATTTTTAGAAAAATACGTTCTATTTAAAATAGCATTGAAAGTAATGTTTCTCAAGTTTTTCTTTGGAAAAACTCTTTATTATGCAGCTTTCTAGTTTCATTATGCTTTTTGTTTACGTTTAGTTATCTGTTATTATAATAAAAATAATAATAAGACATTTTATGGACTTGACTTACTTATGTTTGAGAGTTTTCGCATGACTAAGCGCTTAATTTTATACTTTACTTGAAACAATAAAACGACCGATTATTATAACCGGCATTTTTTACCGAAATCGTAAATTTACGAGCATACGAAGCTCTCATTGTCCACAAAAAAATCATGTCAACAGTCGAACTATCAGTTAATCATGACACTTTGAGCGACTTTCTTTCTTAACTAAAGTGACGATAAGAGCACATATATGTTGATACTTCGTTTTATAGGTCACAACATTGATCTGACTCTTTTCACTTCGCGTATGCTCTAAGTATTCTTGTATGTATTATCTATTCGTGATTATGGCTATTATCGAAACTACTTCTGTAGCATTTGAAAACATGCAACGCGAAAGTGTGTATTCATAAGTAGATAAGGTCATCGATCGGGTAAAACACAAACTATTCTAAATATGCCCTATTATAGCTGGTTAAATCATTAATGCACAACACTTTTGTCGTCGATGATTTTCATTAAATTTAACATTGTTGGAGTTCTCATTTTGAATTCATGCATTTTTTTTCGTAATATTGTCCGAAATCACTCAGTAAAAACTACTGTCGAAAAACATTTATTTTTTAATTCAAGATAACAGGTTGCTTGTTTACTAAGACATAGAATTGTATTTTGTAGTCGACGTATAGTTTTACTTATAGACAGCATCACTATAGCTCTACATTTTTTCAAAAAAAGATCTTTTTAATCTCACGAATAAACATCCTTTTCCTCTTCTCCATAAAAAAAAACACTCAAATACAAACCAATACATCTTGCAGTCCTGCACGAAGAGCGATCCGAAGAAGATAAACATCCACTTGGTCGCACACACGCACGACGACGTCGGCTGGCTCAAGACCGTGGACCAATACTACTTCGGAGGTATGTAGACACAATGTATATGCATACATATTATACGTATACGCGAGGTCGATGATCTCTCGTAAACTATAACGATATTCTGGTTTGCCCGAAGGTCGCATGAACATTCAGGTAGCCGGCGTCCAGTACATCATCGACAGCGTCGTCGACGCGCTCGACAAGGATCCCAGCAGAAAGTGAGTTCTACGTAAAATTTTGTTTCTGCTCGCGTTAGAGATAATTGATCATTCATCTTCGTTACTTATTATAGTTGGTAATAAAATAACGCGAATAGAGTTATTTATCGATATGCACAACGGAACTGGTTTTCTCGCTACTCCGCCCGTATTATCGTTTCTTTTATACTTATATAGTGATATATATCACTTTTATTATATACGAGAAAATTTACGTATCGCATCTTCGCAGCCAGACGCGAAGAATAAATAAAATTCAGATCCTATTATTTATTTCACGCTCAACTCTTGCTCTAAATCACAACGTTTATAACATACACGGGTAAATGAGAAAAGCAAATCGTATGGCGTAGGTTCATCTACGTGGAGACGGCCTTCCTGTGGAAATGGTGGCTGCAGCAGAACGAGAAGCGTCGGGAGCTGATGCGCAGCCTCATCAACGAGGGCAGGCTCGAGATCATCAGCGGAGGATGGAGCATGAACGACGAGGCTGCCACGCACTATCACTCCATGATCGACCAGTACACCTGGGGATTCAGGTATCTATCGTCATGTAACATTTTTGTGCTGAGTTTTTGTTACTATGTCGAGGACGTTGGAAAATTATTGTTTTGCAAGGTGTTTAGGAACTGTAGTGCTGCGAATCAAGGACGCGTTTCGTTTCTTGTGAAGCATGGAAATTTTCTGATAATAACATCATTTTTAAGATTAAAATTCGTTTCGTTGTATTTTTGTAAAGTTATTATACTTATCTAAGATTTATTATCAGATAAGCGACGATTTGAAAATAACGTTATTATACTAATTAAATTTGTAAAGGATTAAAGGGTTTATATTGAGATTGAGTCAAGTGTTTTTGTAAAAGTACATACTTATTAACATTATAACGTTATAAAAATTTATTTGTGTGTCGTAATTAAAGCAAAATGGTTATTTAATTAACGCCTTTCTTTTAGCATAGTAGATAAAAACTGTATAAATACAGATTATACAATATATTACTTTTAGTACAAAAAATTTAAATAGATTTGAATCTGTACCTCTTCTAATTTTACGTAATTCTATAACAAAAATTACAGCCATAAATTCATTTTCACCATACTCTGGCCGAAAGTACCACTTTCGCTCCCGGCTCCAAAACGCGAATGTGGTATTTTCGGCCCGGGTATGATGAAAAATC